>JAHPZR010056255.1:162500-165000 GCA_019787425.1 Platygyra sinensis | reverse complement strand
AGGAAAACTGTACGTAAATTAATGGAGTCGCCTTAATAACGCGTCTTGCGATCAAAGTGAAAATATAGTTGTGGCCTTACCCAAACTGGCGCATGTGCAGGTGACCTCGATTGGTGCCGTAAACCAATCCATTCCCGACCAGGGGATGGAAGAATGCAGCATTGACACTCACGTGACTTCGTCGATCAGCGTTGCATTCGTGCATGATGCTTACAACGGGCTACGGATAAAAGAAATAAGTAAAGTTAAGCCCTGGCCAAACGGACCTACAAGTAGTCGCAAGTGGACGCAAGTTGAACTTGCGTAGAGACCTACGTTGGGTGGCCAAACGGACTCGCAAGTTTCCTCGCAAGTACACGCAAGTCGCGAAAAAAAACATACATTAAGGCAGACTATCCTCTATTTCACTGGCTAAAAATAGGTTAATGGACATCACCCAACTTGCGTTGACTTGGGTCGGATGACCAAACTGTGAAAAACTTGCTTTGACTTGCGTGCGAATTTGATCTCGACCAAGGCGAGCGCAAGTCGTCGCAAGTCAACGAAAGGACACGCAGGCCTGGCCAAACGGAGTCGCAAGTAGACCCAAGTTTTCAACTTGCGTTTACTTGCAAGTCCGTTTGGCCAGGGCTTTAAAGCATGCTCGAACTATGTTTTTCCTTTTTCAAAACAAACCCGAGGATAACGACAAGATGAACAATAAGAAAACATCTTCAAATGTTGTTGTGTTTAGAGTGGTCAATGCGCCTAGCTACAAAAACTTAGTTCACAGGCATCCCACTTAAACTGACAGAAACAAATTTATCAACCAAACATAACATGGTTAAAAAAAACCCAACTAGCAGGAGGCAGACCAGTTGGCTATTTACAAGCATGACCTAGGAGTTGAACTAGGGTCTACCGAGAAACAACTCCACCTTAGAGGTCGGAGCGGGACCTGAACCCGTGACCTCGGGATTTCAAGTCTGATAGTCTAACCACTCGACCACATTGCCTTCAGTCATCTGCATCGTCTGAATGTTACCTTGGATACAGCAAGCAGCAATTGAAAACGAAAACAGACAAAAGACTTCACTCGTATTTATAATGTACTAACCTTCGCTTCATCAGATGAACTACTTTTATTTTCAAGTCGAAAGATTTGGGCCACCATCTGAAAAAGAAACACTTGTCAAAATCAGAATAAACTCTAACTTGTCGGAGAACTCGGGAAATTTTCTACAACAGTGAAACAGCCTAAACTTATGACTGAGTAATGTTGGGTATTTTGTTCCGTTAGTGTAACGGTCAGGTAATGTGCATACTTCACCCGTGGTTCTGCAAAATGCAGACTTAAGAAAGCTATTTTACAACATAGTAAAGACGTGCAAATTATTTGACACTATTTAACAAATTGACGTCAGTTTTTCATGCGTCTGTCCTGTTATTGATCATGAATTTCGTCATAACATTGTCAAAGTAGCTGTGGATCCACGAGGCGATAGCCGAGTGGATCCGCCGACTACTTTGACAATGTTATGACGAAATTCATTGTCAATAACAGGACAGACGCATTAAAAACTGACATCAATTTGTTTTTTACGATAACAAATTGTCGAATTGTCCGCTCTTATAATTTCATGTGTCTGTCCGCTTATTGACAATAAAAATTAGCCAATGAGCGCGCGAGGATTCCTGCAGTTATCGTAAAATTCATGATAAAACCCTGGAGAGAACTCCCATATAAACAGGAGGGTGACGGTTGTACCTTTTAGGGGTTAAAAAAGCGGTTTTGGTACCTCTGAGGGGGTTCAGCCTTTAAGAGTACTGAGCCAAAATAAATAGCCTATTGCAGAAACGTGAGAGCACTGGGGCGAGTTTCTCATACTGATTAGATTGAAAATCTAAACATTTCAACTGAAATGTTCATGAATGAAAAGCTACCCAAACGAGTTTTCAGCGGAAACTTGTCCAAATGGGAGCCTTGCAAACGTTACAAAATTCCATACAAGCCCTTATAATTTTGTAGGGTGATATTTGAAGAGCTACAATTTTGCCATTTCCCTCGTCAAAATACTTCTATTCGTGGTGAAGATTTTCAAATTTAGTTGATCTTTCATTTGAATATCTTATAATATTAGTTTTTCAAACAAACAGAAAACAGCCATACTCTTTTCCAGTCCTCTCACGTTTCTGCAATGGCCTATATGATAGGAGATGTGTTGTTTTAGAATTGGTACCTCTAGGGGTGAGACGATTTTCAAACTACGCCCACAAAAGAGGCTCTTGGTAGCTCTTTTGGGTTCTTTTCATAATTACCAACGAGCACTCCCGTCTTTTTTATATGGGGGGCGCCCCCACATCCACCCCACCCCATCCCCGGGATTTAAACATCAACTTAGCTGCAGATACGAGCTGCGACTTGCTGGAAAACAATCGATAAGATATTTAACTATTAAAAACATAATTAAAAACATAACTGCATGGTCTAAAATGACTTACCTGTCTTGATGCGAGATGC
>JAHPZR010056255.1:145000-157500 GCA_019787425.1 Platygyra sinensis | reverse complement strand
GAAATAAAGTTTATACTTGTCATGTCAGACTAAGAAGATAAAGCCCTCTCCTGCCTCCCCACTCCCCCCACCCCTCCAAAAAAGACAGTCCTGCACAAACTTATTTTGGAAGTACATGTACCATGTTACCACAAAATCTTTCTTCCAGTAAATTTAATTAATATTACAGAAAAACGCAACACTAAAGCATGCAATAGTTTAATTTAATAATATACATGAAAAAATTACTTGACTTTGACTGGCTGAGAGCAGTGCAGTTCAAGTGTAACACCAGTGAAAAAGTGTAATACAAGTGCAAATTGCACATCGTGATTCTGGATTATGATTATTTTGCTCAAAGACAATGGTAAATTTTCTAAGCCAATCATATCACATAAAACAATGACAAAATTTGCATGGAAGCTTTGAGAAAAGTTTTGTCAAATGTGAACAGAGGACTTCTTTCACGTTTATATTATTAATAAGTAATCTTGAAAGTGGACAATTTTTAAAGCAAGAAGATTTTGAAGCAGCACAGCAGAACTTACCGTCTGTGTAACAATATTTGTAACTGCAGTAAGAATGTGATCACCAAGAGGAGAAAAAGCCACCAACCTGAACAGAAAATATTGATCAAATATATATAAAAAATTAAAATCAAGCACAATCGCATTAAAGCACACAGGTGAATGTTAAAGCGGTTTTAAATTGAGTGTCAAAAGTAATCAGGTATCCTGGTCCCAGAGATTTTTCTTGAGTTTCTTCTTTTTGCAAAGCACTGAATAGGAGTTGCAAAGCGGTGAGAAAGAAAAACTTCTGGTTAACCTGGACTTGAATCTCACTTTCTTGTAGACGCCAGCTGTCAAACGCATCAAACTGATAACTCAGAAAGGACCAAAGGCAACCTAGCAATCAAGTGTTTATCAGCCACTAATATTTCCACACAGGTTGTGAAGAGTGGTATCTTTTGACCTACTTGGCTGGGGTCAATGTGCATGTTTGCGAAATGTTTTCATCCACAACGACCGCGAAGGTTCTTTAAACATTACTACAAAGCAAGTTGCTCCACTTCTCATTTTGTAAGAAGGCCTCAGAACTTCTGAATAGAAAGGAATAAGCTTCCTTGAAGAGATTGTGAGTTTTGGTTTTAGTGTGGTTTGAGATTGAGTGAGTCGTCCACTCATTTCTAATATGTAGGTAAGTAACTGGTTTGGTTTCAAAACCACTCTGACTATAACATAACATTGTTAGCAATTTAAACAATACAAATCATGGCAGTAACCACTGAAGAAAAACGTATTGTGCCACTAGTTTGGCTTCCTGGTTGGTTGACAAATGTGCATAAAAATGGCCAGCTCAGGTCCATTCACAAAGAATATATAATAATTACTTGAATGTTTAACTTTAGCCCTAATGCTGTAATTTAAGAACAATCACTTCTGTCGCATCAGGACTTTTTCCTGGGCTTTGTACATTGACGTACTCAATCCCTATTTGCTTCCACTGGCCCTGAAAAGCTCCATTGGTCAAATAGGATATTTATTCATTTTTTTAATGTACTGTACCTGACTTTTTCTTCAGTTGAAGCAGTCTGAATACAAGCAAACGGTTCTGGTTGATCCCAGCTCCAGAACAACAACTTGTTACTGGTTGCAATCAACAGCACATGGTCTGTTGGATGGAAGGCCAGTGATGCAATGACAGCTTTGTCAGGGGGTGTGTACACTTCACTTTCTCCTGTCTAAAAAAATATCAAAAATTGTTCGAGGACACAGAGAAAGCAAAAAAGGCAACTGGTTTTTATAGGCAGCAAATCATTTTTAAATGAACCTCTTTGTAAGAAAACCTTCCTCTTCATAATCAAACCAGGGCCCGGTTGTTCAAAACCCCGATTAAACTAACCTCTGATTAAGACTAATCGGGCAAGCTAATTGGAAGAATTGAGAACATTGTTCAAAGCTCAATAAGAGGGCAGATTAGCGCGTGGTTTAAAAAACCACTTACAATGTATATTGTCTTGCTAATCGACAGTTAGTATCCCAAAATGCAATTTCCCGTGAGTAAGCACTGTGATTGTTTCCACTATGGCGTCCGCATTACGGACTGCCAGTGAAATACTCCAGTTGTATTGCCGACAACCTGCAGTAAGCCACACAAAATTGTACTGCTTAATCAGCAAATGGTCGATTCGTTTCAGAGCATAATAACAATTCGTTTTCCTCTGTAAATCTGCCTCTATGAGGCTTGTATAGGCCATTTCCGAATTACCTCAGGCCTCTTCTTCAGAGCGAGTCTTGGTGCTCATCTTTTCATATGCAAATCAATTTTCATTCACACACAAATTAAACTCATTTTCATGTGAATGAAAATTGATTTTGCAGATGAAAAGATGAGCACCAAGACTCGCTTTGAAGAAGAGGCCGAGGTAATTCGGAAATGGCCTATTGTGTTCAACTGAGGCTCTGCCAAATCTGTATCGAGTGCGAAGCTTTTGATTGCTGTAAATTAGTATGCTATCATTATATCGATAAATTCAGGCTTGTCTTTGTCTCACGCAAGGAAGGCCAAATAACAAGTCAGCCGTTTTATTTAGATATTAATCGGCCGATTAGCAATTTAATCTTCCTTCGGAGGTGAATTAAATTTAACCTGAAGATTAGAGTCAGATTAGCGTTAATCAGGCTTTGAGCCATGTAATCTAATCACAGATTAAATTTTATCTCAGATTAGCATATTTAATCTGGGATTAGCACTGTTTTGAACAACCAGGCCCAGGCATACAAAATCATCCTGGATTTGCCCTGTGGTCAATTTGGTTGGTTGATTTTGTCAACTTTTTGGGCATTGGCTTTTTATTCTTTCTTGTGTATTTGATTATAGACTTTGACTACATCTTGATCCACAAACATGCAAAACAAAAGAAATCGAGCAATATTCAGCCAGTAAACCATATATGTACAGTGCTGTACAAGGAGCTAAGGCCATGCTGCAGGCTTATTCAATGCCTGAAAGAGAACGTAAATTTAATTCAAGCTGAAATTTCACAAAAAAACAAAGACTTAGGTCATTTTAGAAGTGCAAAGGCCAGAAAAGCTGGCTGTGCTTGTGAATGAGCTGGCTTAGGGTTTTTTAGCTACATCCCTGCATGTATGTAGTGTATAGAGGGACACAATTCACCTCTAAATTCCAAACTCTGACTTGTCCTCCAAGGCAGCCTGATGCCAGCAACTGATCAGAAGATGGATGAAATGTAATGCACCATGGTGTGCGTGGATGACCTTTTAGAGTCTTCGTACATTTGAAGGTCTTACAATCACTTATACGCACAGTATGGTCCCCATGAGAAGAGGCCATCTTGGTCCTGGAAATGACAAAATTAAATGTTAAATGTGGCGAAATATAATTTAGGCAAAGTTAGACTCGAAAGAATGCAGTCAGCAGTTTCACCCTTCAAGGTATGTGATCTGCGGGGTGGCCCTTTGGAGATTTGCAGGGCTTTTGTGCCTTGTTGCCTTTCTCATGCATTGTTGCTTGTTGATCTTTGCAGATCAATTGCTCTCTGTTAGCGAATCTTTGCGGATTCTCGCCCCTTCCCGTCCCTGCTGCTTGGCTAGTGATCTCTAGGTAAGTATGGGTCAGGTACCGTATTTACCCGTGTATAAGTCAACCTTTTACAGCCTAAAAATCGGTCCAAAAAATTGCCCTCGACTTATACATGGGTCAAAAACTGAGATATAAAAAGTTCAGGACAAATTAGCATAATAATTGTCGCATATGTCAACTAACATCCACTTTTACACGGTACAAGTTACGATGTCTTTTCCCTGATCGACTCGAGAAGTTCAAGTTAAAGTGCTTCAAGAATTATCTCCTAACGTAAAGCTGAATGTTCTAGATACTCACTGGCACATTTCTTGAATAAAGAACTAATATTTGTTGCCAATACAGTGGCAAGTCCTCTCAGCGAAAGCCACAGTTCCTAGCTTCGAAAGTTCGTTGCTTAGTAACCTGGCTTTCTAACCGTGCAAGCGTGTGTGGTCCTAGTAGCTAGCTCGGTTACCAAGTTCCAAGCATCGTGGCACTTTGTTTATCGAAGCATTTTCAAAGTTTCTCGAGCTTCCTTGGCATTTAGCCTGTCTTCTAAACGTGCATTACAACTCTCCACAACGACTAAGGTTCGTTGAAGATAAGTATGTGTTATTTTGTAAGCTTATTTCAAAAATTATGAAGAAAATGCAGGTTATACTCGTGTCGTTAAAACACACTTCAACGCTAGTGTACGCGCAGTAATAAACTTTATGTCCAAACTTGCTGTGATTTTTTTCTTGTAATGTAGCATTCATGAAAGAAAATTCTAAGATAGAAGATTAGTTTTTCAAGAAAATTTGTACCCAGAAATAAGAAAAAACTTATTTTTTGCCTCCAAAATGGGGGGTCGACTTATACACGGGTAAATACGGTAAGTTGTTTCCACTGATTATTCAGTGTGACGATGCCAATTAGCGGCTGCTTGTGGGGGAGGTTCCCACGTCCAGGGTTGCTATGGAAACCTCCCCTTTATGGCTTCTGCTGCCCGCTAACCTTTTGGGCACCAGTTCCCAAGCTCATCTATTTGTGATGAGTTTAAGCTATTATAAATAAGAAACCTAGGTACAAAACAAGAGGCTGTGAAAACATTAATAGCTGTTGTTAAAACGAGCAGCCTTTAGAAACTAAATCATGCTACTAATAATGAATTTGTGGGAAACTAACAAAATCTTTGTGATGTACACATAGAAGCAAATACAGTACAGTACAAGCATTACTGAATACATTGTGTCAAAATTAAACAGTGTTTTGCAACAGCTCTTGGCATGTCACTGTTCTCGGTTTTCACCAGTCATGTGGTCAAAACTAAAAATAGTAACCATACAATGAACAAAGTTGAGAATCTGGGATACAAAAGATGACTGAAATGTTAACAACCTCATAAAGAATCAGGCCTCTGCAGTTTTCATTCGCATTTTTCATTCGCATAAGCAAATCTAACCCAAGCATTCACAGACTTCTCAATAAAAAAATACCAATTAAAGATACAAGTACATCTGAGTGATAATAACTGAGTACCAAGATGAATGATTTAACTTACTTATCAGGGCTGAAACAGACCAGGAAAGTTGACCTTGGTGATCCTGGTAGCTCGCATTCCTGTAAAAAAGAAATGGTTTCATACATCAACTATTAATACATGTAGCTGAAATTATGTATTAAACAGTAAAAAATTTTTGGAAGTTGACAACTCTGGTTAATGTTTTTGAAATTTAACACAGTTTGAGCAGAGGTACAGGCATAAAGGATATCTGAAAATAAAACATGGTGGCAATGACATCAATCCACCGTAAGGAAAAAGATGGTGGCTGTACATTTTACCACAATACCTTGTGAACCAAACTAAGCCCACTGGGCATATAGAAAGATATGGTTTAACAGCAGTCATTCCTATACTAACAGTATTGCTCTTGTCGAGTATGAATGACTTACAATTAAGAATTGGTTCATGCTTAGCGTGCGTATATCGAGTTATGGATGCATGTGGGAAGTTTGGAGAGCACGAAAGAAGCGTAAGAGTTGCTCGAGGTGCAGCCGAGAGCAACTCTAGCTTCTTGAGTTCTCTCCAAACTTCCCAAGTGCATCCAAAACTCGATATACACACAGCTAAAAGCATGAACCAATTCTTTTATAACATGGCGACGACAACTTGAACGCTAAATTGACATGTTTTATTTCTGATTGACTACAACTAGTTCTCACGATGCATGGTGGAGAAAAACAAAGGTCTTTATTATCCTAACACGCCACAATCAGTTAAGCAACAGCTGAATGAAAACGCTTAACCTGGTCTCTAAAATTGTCAATGGAAAATTCGCTTCTTCGCATTAAGATTATAATGAAAACGTAGCCAAACAAAGTACAGTTAAATACTCCATGAAAATGTAGACAAGCAAAGTCAAAATACTCACGTCAAAGTAAACGTCTTTGCCGGGCAAAAGTCAAAGGCTCGAAGTAGGGTTAGGATAGTTCAGAATAATCTTGACATTGCCGAAACTTAATTAAACAAAGGAACTTGCACTAAACGAGACGGAAATTTGTAGCTGAAATGAAACTGCACACGTCATTGCACTCGTCATTTTATTGAGCAAGGCAGTGCGTACATAAAGATTTTGTTCATGATGGCTCAATAGGATTTAGATAGGACTAGCGCGCGCTATGTTATAATATTTCTTTGTGTTTTTATATGCTTTTTTAGAGTGTTTGTGCGCAAAGCTTTATAGGTACATGTAAACGTACCAGTCGCAAATCAATTTTTTTTGCAGAAGTTCATTGGGTGATATATAGAATCAGATGAGAAAATAAACAATTTTGACATTATGGGCACTTAAAAACAGACTTTTTACGTTCGTTAAAAACACAATAACACACGCTTTAAGTGTTCTCACAAGTTTTGACATTAACTTTCTTGAGAATGCTTGAGAATTTAATTGCAGGGTTACTTAGAGAAATAAACCTAAGTGAGTTGTTTTGAATAGCAGCTCAAAAGGTACCATACAATGAGTACATTTTTACACTTATGTCTATGATTGGGGTGCAAGTATTGTTTACCAGGTACTTCATATTTGGCAGGGTTACAGTACCGTTCAAATGTAAGTTGACAGTCTCGACTCGAAACTCGATCCTCAATACTTTCAAGAATCGAGAATCGAGTTTCGAGTTTCGAGACGCTCGAAGAATTTTTCGAGAAAACGATTTATCTCTCAAATACGTAACAATAGAATAAATCAATACCAAGCATCGTGCAGCTTCCTTTATTCGTGCAACATATTAACGTCCAAATCGTTAGTCTGGAGTTGAAGTCAGTTGAATCACAATCATAATTAAAGCATTCGTTGCATAGAAAAAACAACACGCATATGAGTCAACTAAATAAGAACGTCTGCCAGCATCTGACAGCATTGTGTGTGTTTTGGTGACTTTTTCCAATGAGGACACTTTGTGATGCTTATCATAAGGAGTTTGAATCTCATTAGCATTTAATCCTGGACAAATCTGAATTTTTAGTAAACAATTTTTGCACTAATTGCTCGAGCTTTTGGCAGAATCCATCTTAAGTTTCTCAAAAAAAATGATCTCTCCATTTTTGAAAAAAAAACATCAAATTTTGCATAACAATTTCTTCCATTTCTCATAAATTTATGGCTTCTTCTTCTAAATTTTTAGTGAAGTTTTAAGTAAAGCAGGTGGCAGGGTGGCCAAATGGTTAGTGTGCTATAAGACTGATAGAGCAGACCGGCTTCAAGCAATGTCTTCTTGGGTACTTTTATTTTCACACTGCCCCCCTCCAACTTGGCATGTAAATGAGTGCTGATGGAATTAACTTTAATGCCACTGCAGCGGAAACCCTTCAATGTCCAGACTAGTTAGCATTCCACCCAAAGGGGGGGGGGGGGGGGGGGGGGGAAGGAAGGAAATTACTCCGAGTCACTTAAATTATGCTAGGCAAACTGGGGTACTTTGTACCCCGAGAAGGAGCATTAGCATGCATGACTGCATATCTTATCATTCTTCCCAAGTGCCTATAAATAAATGATTTACTATAAATAAACATTTGTCGAATTCCTCTATTGACAATATTATTCCATTTCAGGAAATGTTGCAAAATCAAACAATAGGGGCAGACTAACGCCACACTCAGGGCATTGAATACAAACATCTTTCCATTCATTTAATCTGCTTAAATCCAGCTTGCTAAAAAAACTTGAATGCCGAAAATGCTGTCGGCTAAATATGGTATCACTTCCTTAAAATTCCCACAGCCTTTATCTGAAGTGCACAAGGTTCAACGAATGAAACAAAGCTAAGATTGGAATGGCTGACTCCAAATGTCTAAATAATTTAACCGGGATTAGTAATTATTATGTAAGCTGAAATTGCGCAACACATAAATAACCTAAGCATTATAACTTTTAATTTTCATCACAAGTTTCAATGGACATTTTGATTCCGTACAACAGCAACGCTCACTCACTTCTCTGAACTAAATGAATTAGCTTGACAAGCACAATTATAATGGATAATTTAATAGATGTAAAGCATGCATGCGTGTAATTTAAATTATGTTTAACATTCCTTGAGAAAGTTATTTTCAATCAGGTGTATTGCACAATAACTGCATTATCCCAAAAACTAATTTTAAAAAAGTATACCACCTTTTGAGAATGACAAATTCATTTCCTCTTGTTTTTAGCTCCTTTGTCCAAGTAGTTTATTGAAACAGTGAATACAAAAAATTCTAATTTTAGCCTGCTACCCCATTCAGCAACAGAAATGTCAACTTTGTCATAATTATGTTAATGAAAATTAAAAATAACTAAGTCTGATCGATTGCCTGTTTTAGCACCATAGTAGGAGGTATTCACTGAAAGAAAGGATTTGCATTCTTAGCTTATTTAGCTCCCAAAATAGCAAAAAAAATTGAACTAAATTTACACTTGTTATCAAGAATTTATAGAATTTGACCTATGCGATTCTACTTCATCTGATCTTACTTTGTTTAACTAACATTTCAATCTAGCAATGGTATTGGTCAGTATGGATTTTAGCTAAGTACACAATGTTTCGAGATACATTTTCAAACAGAAATTGAAAACTGGTTTCCAAATACCTAGCATATCTACATAATATTATTAACAGAACAACTATGCAGGAAGTTTAAAATTAAACCCTTCTTGGAACTCAAAGAACCAAACATAACTGATTTAAAAACAATTCAATTGTCTCTTTAATCCATTGTGTTTAAGGAGTGCCCTAAAATATTGCCAGCCAGCACCAAACATGCCTGTCAAGCTTTTTTTCCCAAGAAATTGTCACCAAATGGAAAGTTCTCAAGGAAACGTTGGGAAAGTGGAAGTTCATAATCAGGGGTTTTATTACGGCAGACCTCTCAACCTCAAAACACCGAAAATCTGGAGACCGATGCAAAAAAATCGGGAGATTTCAGTAAAAATTTGGATATTGATCGACCAGCAGACAAAACCAAGTAAACACAGGTTCTAATTAAGAGAAAGTGTTTTTTCCTGCTTATAATTTTATTAGGTTCATCGGCAATTTCCGCCATTTGAAAACATGATTAAAATCTGAGCGACTGATAGTGATGACCTAATTTGAAACAAGTGCTATACATGGTCATAGACGACAGTCCGTCATGGACTGAACAGCTGGGTAACAGTTTGTTAAGTTCAACTATGGATTCGCACAGATATTGGCGCAAGAAACTCACCTAAGCAAGCCAAAAATGAAATTATACAACAAAAAATTTATTCTGTCAGCTTGCGCCTCTATTTAACGTGAGATTTGTCTGTCTTGTCGTGAGACCGTGAGATTGAACTGAAAACCGTGAGTCTCACGACAAAATCGTGAGACTTGAGAGGTCTGTTACGGGCCAGACACTTAGGCATTGCACAAATTAACTGGCTGTTAGGATGAATCTGTTTGCCTTGTTTGACAATCAAGAAGGAAGTTTTTCTTATCACGAAGTTCAGGCCAGTCACTGTTTTGACTGCCACCCTGCTAAAATCATCAATGAAACCCTGTATAGTTAAGTTAGTATAGATTTTAACTAAGAACACAATGTTTCAAGATAAATTAGGGTAGAATTTTGTGGCTTTATCCTTATCGTGTCTCTCAAGCAAAATTCATCTAATATTTAGCTGCTATACACATGGGAACTCTTTAAAAGACTTTTCTCTGATTTATCTGCTGATTTTCAAAAACATTCCCTGAAATGTGTATGATGACGATGCTCCCTCGAGACTGGTTTGGATGAGTTTAGGAGCAAAAAAAATTTATAATACCTTAGAAAAGGCACACCTTAATCAGGTCTATGACAACCTGTAAAATCCACATCAAGAAAGTTGTCAATTTGGCAAGAAGGTGCTTAAATCTCTCTTTTCCTCTGAAGATATCAGCCAAAATACAAATCTACATTGAAATAAAGTGCAAAAAAATAGACTTGTGCCTTTCTTGTGTACGAGTCTAAGACGTTCTAAGCCTTGCAAAAGATATATGAAAACAACTTTAAGAAGACATTACGAAAAAAATCAAAACAGTGAAACCTCTCAAATTTGACTAAAAATTTGTAATGTATGATTTGAGGAACTATTTGTTAGTACCCCTTAGATGGACAGAGATTCACATATCAGTTGAATAGAAAGTAGTTGGAAACATCACGACCAATTTTAACAAGATTGTAAATGAGTTGTAAGATGTATGGAAAACCTTCTACAGTACTTTGGCCAATTGAAATTTAAAGTAGGAATAATAATCACATGTATATTTTACAAATGTTTATAAGGCAACAAGTCTAACAGGTATTATTAACCTAAAATCCTTTTACATGCAATTTTTTGTGACATGAATTTTAGATATTTACTTTTCTGAAATATCTCACAACTAAAACAAGATCCTTCTAGAGAATGAAAGGCAGGTACATGCTGCAAATGACTAGTCAATGCCGCCGTCAAAGGAGAACTGATCAGATAAACAAAACCAGATAATTTGGTCACCTGTCTAGTCAAAAAATATTGAAAACCTTGTCAATAATGAGAGTGTCTGAATGTACAAATGGGCAATATCTTGGAAAAGTGCCAATAACAGTCAACATAAAGTTCAAGGCCAATGTCAATGTCAAAGATAATTTATCCAAAAAAGATAAATGATGTGGGAAACTAACAGATGATTGAAAATTAATTCATGTAAATTGAAAATTATCATAAAACTGATAGTTTTGACTTTCAGATTTCTATTACTACTACTACTTTTACGACTTTTATGACTAAATATGAGGTCAGAGAGCTGTTTTGTACATTTCCTTTAAAGAGTACCACAACTAAATCAGTTTTGAGAGTGCCCTTCTTAAGATCCAATTTCATGTCATAATAATGAAAGGATTTCAAACTAGTGTACGAATACAATGTATGTTAAACCTAATATGACTAATGTTAAGTACCGTCATTTTTAAAGTGCATCTTTTATCATCGCCATATATTTTTTTTCAGTGAACCATGTGCACACGTATACATCTGGCAAATGACAAATACTAGACCCAAACATGGTTTAATGGAATACTGCAGTATTAATAGTTTAGTGTTGATTTTATTGATTCAAATGCTTTTGTGCCCTCTCAAAAACAAAGTTGTTCAATAACCGGAAGTGGTTTGTTGGATAACCTCCAAGTCAAGGTCAAGCCTAAAACTACTTGTATTGTGGAGGGTTACATCTGTCTATTACGCCGACCAACTTCAGAACTGACAAAATATGTTAACTACCTGTCTGCTGTAAGAGTTTATTCCATTCACGCGACATAACAATGACCCTACACCATTGTCTACCTGTCGCCTTAACGTTAGTCAAGGTCACCAAAGAAGGTGAGAAACGCTGGTGGCCAATTTGAATAGCTATTTTTTTTTTCCTGTTTCCACTGACACTGTAAATCTCATTTAGTTGTGTGATTAGTTGTGATCGTGGCAAGCCCATGAAACTCAGCGTGGGACCAAGGCTCTGAAGTAAGCGACTTTTAGAAAGAGAATATAAAATATAAACAAAACACGACCCTGAACTTGGGGTAGAGATATTTTATGCGCGAACTTGGCATTGATGAAACACAGGTATTGGGGGTACAGAAACAACAACATAGCAATATTTCATTTAAAGGTAGACATATTCTCGAGTGCAATGCCTATCACTGGGAAACATATGCTTATTTCAAACGTCATTTTCACGGGGGAAGAAAAGATACACAAAGCACCGCCGCGTTTGCGCAATTATGCTCAGTTTTGATCTTGAACGTGAATGTCGTCATGAAACAAGAAATTACCAAAAAGGCAAGAAATATAATCGCCAACAAAACTACGATATGCTGTCGAAGAAACACGCAATCAAAATAAAGTGACATTTCGATTTCGTCTTAAAACGATTATTTTAGTTCGAAGGCGTCACACAATCTTCAACAAAAACTCGAAGAAGATCGACATCTAAACAACAACAGTAACACCATATGCCAATACACAACGAGCTAACCGGTAAAATGACATGACAAGAGAAAAAAAATCATACCTCCGTTCGATTACAGGACGCCACAGAGGTATCTTCTGCGTATGAGAGCAACAAATCGTGATCGTTTGTTCTTCGACAATTCGTTTCTCGCCTGATCAAGGCGTTGAACACGTTGCATCCTTTTCTCCTCCGCATCGTCGCGACTTCCTGCGCAGACTGGCGTTGGTGTCTGGCGAAAAACACACTTGAGTCTTCTCCGTTCTGTCTAAGATCAGTTTAGAAGAAGATGAATGAAACTTATGCTCAAATTCTAGAGTAGAGTACCGACAGAAAAATTTCGTTGAAAATAAACACAAAGCCGCAGTTTACCTCCCACGTAAAAACCCAAGTGCTTGAATGGACTTGGCAAAATAAATGCCGGTATGTGAGAAATG
>JAHPZR010056255.1:132500-142500 GCA_019787425.1 Platygyra sinensis | reverse complement strand
AACAGATAATGTCCAAGGACAAATATCCAAATATTGCCAAATGGGTGCTACTGTGTTTATTATCCTTTATATATTTTTTGCAACACGCAGGGTTTTGAAAATTGGAGAATATCACAAGGAAATTTAGCTGGGTAATATTCATTCACATGATGCTATCAAACCAATCATGCATGATTGAAAAGATTTGATGGATTATAGGGATAGATATCAACAATTCTGGCAGTAGTAATCTCAAATAAAAGGATTGTTTGCATTGCACCAACAGAGTCTTAAAGTGAACTGACTCAAAATGTGTGGTTCCAGAAAATATCCATACCCCCCTCCCCCCACGGAGGGTTTTTTCAGTTTGAACCCCCACCCCCCCCGGATTTTCTGTTCCGGAGGGCTTCACGTTATTCCCCCCCACCCCCTGGAATTTCCAATATTTTTCCACTTGGTCCCCCCTACCCCCAGGAAATTCCAAATCCACAAATAAAGAGACTTCATTACTTTATTTTGATCTACTTAGAGCCGAAATGAAATTTAGTTGCGGCCGATCATAGTTACACTTCAGATGACGATGTAAAGCGGCATATTTTTCACGTAAGCGATTTGGCCACACCACACTTGCTATTTCATGGAACATTATTTAAGGAGATATTCACTAGGTAAGGAACAAAATTGCTGGATGAGGCTGTGAGATTTAATTTTCCTAACAACGACCGTGGAAAATTCTAGACGTATGAATAGACGCGCTTATCTCGCTTTCTCTCTTTTGAAATGTTCAAACTATAAACAATTGAGCTTATTAACACTCTACAGTCGTGGCAGCTCACCTTTCGTTTGCTCAAATTGAAAGAAGTTTCCACTCGAAAAATATCCAAGAAAGAACTGAAAGTTGACGGTATTGTTTACGTGTTGTAACCTTGTCGAAGTTTTTTAATTTATGCACAGTCGAAACAAGATATCAAATTACTTTGTATGCGCAAGCTATGTTATTACGTCATTCTTATTTTTGCTGTCAAAGTGGAACTCGGGAAAATAACTCACTGTTAATCTCCACGATATTTCTGTATGTTGCAGGTGTAATTTTTATCTTGTATTATGTGTGAACAGTACTGTTTATAAATATTATTTTTCGTGTGTGGAGCCTTGAAGTGACTTCGCTAATCAGCAGGAATCATAAGTCGTCACATAACATGTTTTTTTAAAACAGCTGTTTGTCAAATATCGCTTACATTTGCCTTCCACCAGGAATACTTCCATAAAGTTATACGCTTTGATAGTAAATTTCACGCTGTAGAATTTTTTTAACTTGTCACACATTTCATTTGTAAAACATACTTTTGAAGTTCAATCCGGTAACTAAACAACCAAATGAAATCTTCGCTGTATCTCGTGGCCATTCATGGTTACTCATTTCCGCGCGTTCGCTCAATACGGCCAATCTTAGGGGACTGGGAACAATATTTTTCTAGTCGGCCATTTTGTTTTACTCGACGTTGAACGTGCTGCTCAGAGGTGTGCCTCAGTGGTGTATGTGTCGTCTGGCGCTGGAATAATAATAGGAAATATATGACAAGGAATCCTACGTCTATTTCTACGGATAGAACTTTTCGTTTTTCTTGGTTACCTGAATCAATTGGAAAAATGCATAAGTGTTTATTCGATCGCATTTCAAACCCTCTGGAAAGAAAAACTCTTTATGTACCCCCCTCCCCTTCGGAAATTTGTCTCTTTTAGACCCCCCTACCCCTAGGAAATTCCGTGACCCTCCGTGGGGGGGTATGGATATTTTCTGGAACCACACAATTAGAGATATGAATTTTATATGGAGCAGTATCAAACTTTCATCCTTTATATTTCAGCTGGGAATTACAATTAAGAGGTAATTTTTGACAAGGACCCTTTTTTAAGAGAGCTCTATTCAAAAATGGCACCAAATCCGATAATTTCCCAAATTTATTTTTTTGTGATGTCACACTTTAGGACCCTATTGCCAATTCTTTGATGATGAAACAAGTTTCAGGCCCTAGATGTGAAAAATAAAGAGGTTAATGCCTTGAACTTTGATTGTGTACAAAAATTGAAGGTTAAGAAGGTTTCCAAGGCTTTTTGCAAAGGTATATCAAGTTGAAATAATGTGATGATGGGGTATTTTTTAGTTAAAGTGTTAATTTATGGTTTACTTTGTGAAAGTTGTGCAATTTTTTTTTATGAATAAATTATGCAATTTTTCTTGAATTAACTTATTGTGTGATTGGTTGCAATTGAGTGCGATTGTGAGCAATAATATTGGAACATCACATAATATCATGAGGCCTAAGATTTAAAATAATGGCAACATGGCTGCAGGTCAAGTTGACTGGCATAGTGGTGGTAGAAAGTATACATAAAAGCACAGGGCTGGGTTGTTCAAAAGCCGGTTAACGTCAACCCAGGATAAGACGTTAATTAATCCATACTTTTTTCTTGTTTAACCCATTGACTCCTGGAACTTTTTGCCAAAAATGCATTTTTTTGGACATTTTAGTGGTTTTGAGGCTGGATCTCGGCCAAATTAGCTTTAATCTGGTCGAAAATGCATTTGTAGCACAACAGCTGGTCCTTCTTGCCACTAAAATCGCGTTTTACGAACTTTGGGCCGGTGCATGCGTAGAAATCAAAATTTTGAGATAGTTTTTGGACGAGAAGGTGGCCTACGTCTTTAGGCTTTTCGATTTTGATGTTTTTTTTTCCCCCTTTCCTTTTTCTCCTTTTCTTTTCTTTTTGCTTCAGGGATTGACCTTTTACTGGGCTTGCTTGCAGTTAAAAAACTTCTAAGAAAGAGTCATCGAAGCGGCCAATTTTTACCCTGGAGCAGTTAGGTGTAGTGGCAGTAAATTTTGCTCTGAGTTTTTCACTCATCTTTTTGAGCATTTTTGTGCATATCTCAGGCGCCATTTAGCTGATCACTCTGATCTAGGCATCATTGGAAAGATATTTTCCTCCTGCAGAAGTTTTGGTTAGAAATGATGACGTCAGAAGCGGAAGAAAGGCCAAGGTTCATCACGAGCGGTTACGGGCGGCACAGGCGTCAATGGGTTAAAATGTTTTTCACCCCTAATGTTTGGTTTATTTTGAGATTACTACTGCTTAAAACCTAAAGGCAAACAATGTAAACAGAACACTTCACCAAAAAGTTGAAACTGAAAATTATCAAAATTCTCACTTACCCTGGGTTAGCTTAATTGGGTTTTGAACAACCAGGCCCAGAACAACAGTGCAGAAAGTTAAGTTTATTTCAATATGAATAAATGTGATCAGTCAACTTGACCAACAAGACAAAAGCTTGACAGGTCCGTCAAATCACTGATAAGGCCAGACATTGCCTGATGACCTTCTGTTATTTCCAACCTTTAATTACAGTGTAACAGCAGGCTTTCTCGATACTGCAATCTCCTTTTTGTCCACTTGTTTTTCAATTTTGGCATACTGGTACATGTAATGTTCAGTCGTAATAGTAGAATCTAATTTTCTTACCGGCTTTTTCGTTTTGCAGATATTGTTTATCGCTGGTTTAGCACTGGTGATTGGATTAGAAAGAACTTTTAGATTTTTCTTTCAAAAACACAAGCTAAAAGGAAGCTCATGTTTTCTTGGTGGAGTATTAGTTGTTCTTTTTGGCTGGCCCCTTATAGGGATGATCATAGAAATTTATGGATTTGTACTTCTATTTAGGTGAGTTGTTCTAAAACAAGACAGGTTTGAGACATGTGTTGATGGCAAAAAAACATGAAGATATAAATGTAGATAGCTAAAGAGCAACAAGCCTTAAATTCAAAATAACATAATGATTCTGTGTAGTGCCCTTCCCCCACTCTCAAGTGCCATTTTTTAATAAGCACCTTTATTCTTTTCCAATAAGTGCCCCCACAGCAAATGTGACATTCAGGATGTCCATTGAAATAGAATAGTCTGATCAGGCAAATGAATTATAAAGTCAAAGTTCCTATTGTTAAAGTTCTTCAGTAAGGTATTTGTAGTTGTATTGTATCAAATCTAGATAGCAGTAGTAATAATGACAATGTCTTTCTCCAAGGTGTAGATTGCCATAATCATAACACTCACTCGTAGGACACTATTCAATCCATTTAAAAATCAAGTAGTAACTAAGGTTTGCTCAGATCAGAAAATAAGTGTTTTACCCAATTGGAATGCCCTGCTTATGGAAATAAAAAAAGCTTCCTGTTAATTCTTTTAGAATTTTGTTACTTAACCCTTTAATGCCCAAGGGGTCTCCCTTTGACGAGTAAAATCGTCTGGCGTTAGACAGAGTAAAATCTATAAGTCACTATTGGGCATTAAAGGGTTAAAGGAGATAGTTTATTAACCCTTTAATGCCCAAGGGGTCTCCCTTTGACGAGTAAAATCGTCTGGCGTTAGACAGAGTAAAATCTATAAGTCACTATTGGGCATTAAAGGGTTAAGGTATCAGTGTACCCCAAATTTGATCATTTTTCAAAAAAATTGTTTTTCGCTTTTTCAGATAGATATTATTGCAATCTTTCATTTAAAGAAAATTCTATGAAAAAAGATTGATTCTAAGCAAAGTTGTTAACTAAAAACGTTTCTTTCCATTAATTATCTCTAATTGATAGTTGTCAACACCCTGTCGACACTTTGTCACCAGAGTAAATTTGCATTAAAAGCTCGCGTGACAGACGCGATGTTGTTCGATTTGTCGATGCGCTACTTCGAGTATTTATGGACTATAAATTTAATAGCCTACATCTATCCCATGTCATCGAAGAAAAAACGCAAAAGTTCTTGTCCTTTTGCTAGTGCGAAGTTCTCAAGAAACCTTCAAAGAGGAAAAAGAGTTCAATTTCATTCGCGAAGGAGCGAGCGGATGTGTTTGTGGCTAGTGATCAAGAACAAAATCGATGGGAGAACGATACCATTAGTGCTAGCCGGGCGAAAACTGAAGGCAAAGGCAAAGACGAACCCGCAGAACCGGACTCACAAGAGTCATGGCAAAAGTTGGTAGAAAAAATGTTTCTGTGAGATCCGGGCTTGGTTCATGTTGGATCGTGTCCTGTCAAAACGAGGATTGCCTGTCGAGGACTTTGCATTTCTCTGATCATAATTTCCTAAGCGCTTTCGCCGTTCGAAGTTGTAACTTCTTGATTGATATCTGCACGCGTAAGTCCTGAAGGTTTCCTTTCCCTTGTGTACGCAAACGCTTTTTCCTTGTCCTCGGCATCTCTCAAGCTGTTTTGTCAGAAGGAATATGAATCCACATTAGCCAGGGCTTTTAAAAAGCAGAAAACCAAACTTTGACCAAAAATTATTCAGTCCTTACTAACCTTGTTGTGTGAGCAGCGGAAATCAGATCTTGCAAAAGGATATTTCCCGCCTGGTAATTGATATGAGCTCTATTGTTAAAGTAAAATAATCCTTCCCTTCATCCATCAACAGGTCATTAATTTTCCAACATGTTATGTAATTATCTCATTACTGACCGGAAGAATGCCCTAAAGTATATTTTCCTTCGTATCTCGAAACGAAAATTTCAGCGAATGAAGCGCACATTTTGAGTTCGTTTCTGGCGAATTTTTCAACGTTTTTCGCTGAAATTTGGAGAGAACGTTGTCCGATAATTGGACAAAAAAACGGTGTTGGGGAATTTTTATTTTTTGCTTCTCTCCAAAGTTATGGCTATTTTAGTGAAGAGAATGCATGTTTTTTAACCTTTCAAAGTTTAACTGCGTGTCAGAAACAAACCAGACAAGTAATCAAAATTTCCCGACACCGTTTTTTTAGAGAAAGGTGTCAAGTAGACATAGCAATATTAATTGCATTCTCCCACTCAAATCCGACCGGAAACGAACTTGATTAGTGAACCTCTATACTTCGAGAAATAACGCACTGTATTCGGGAAACCTTAATTTTTTACGTTAGTGAATAAACTGTCGTAATCTTAAGCTTTCAGAAAATATATACTTTAGTAGGGTTTGCATCAACCGTCCGACCGTAAAGCGGCGCCAAAGAATGAGGGTCATTTGGGGTACACTGATACCTTAAAGTGGCTCCCTATAGTTTTACCATTGCACGCATGCTGATGACAAAAGCTGCAGTGATCTGCGCACGCTCAAAAGAAAACATCAGTGTTTTTCGATTTTTATGACGTCAACATGAGCACAAAAAGCAAAACTGACAATAAATTTTCTTGCGTTTTCTTTGGTGAATTTTTTTAAAACTTGATGGAGTTGTAACCACATACATTTCCTATAAAATACCTTATTTTTATTTAAATCTGTCAGAGCCAATCTAGTATATGTAGAAAAATGACAAATAACAGAAAATTTGTAAAACTGTCTGAACAACCTTGACTTTTACTGATTCATAATGTTGGGCAATATCATTTCCATGATGTGGCAAAGTATGAAAAATTTCACCGAAGGAAAGTATAGATATTAAGGAGTTTAGGCCAAAATGAGGAATATATCAGCCTGTCATTAGATGAGATGTTGCCATGGTAATGGCCTTAATCCAAAAATTGACAACCTAAAAATAAGCCTTATTTCAACAGTATTCGTACTGGTAAATCTCTACAGGGAAAACTTTAAGATAAATTAACTAAGATTCCTTTTCTAACTCACGCTCTATAGTGAGGGTGTTCGTAAATACTCTAGGGAGCCATCTTAATAGGTTTTAATTTTAAAAGTGATTTTCAATTTCTACCTCAATTTTCTATTAGTATTATTGTTTAGTATTCTTTTTTCTTTAGTATTCTATTTTTCCTTAGTTACTGAGGACCTCCCTGAAAACCATGCAATATGATGGAGAGCTTCCTTGATGATTATAATTGATCATTATCATTATCATTATTATAAGTATTATTTATTTCCTATACGCACTGTTTACAACAGCAAGATCAATAGCGCAAAAAGATATACTGTTAAAAATATTAATTAGTGCCCTGTCTCTTGTAAGTGCTCTTCTCCAATGAAAGCACCCTCCCTTTAGCTACCAAAGTAATTTAGTACCCTCGGCACTTACACTGTACATGTAATTGAATCACAAATGAATAGTCTGTGTATAAATTGCATCCATAACTTCATTGAAGATTAGTTTAGTCGTGGTATGTATGGGTTTACTGCGTACAGGCTAGTTTCATTACTTACAAGTTTATGTGATCAATGCATTTATATTTTAATTCATTTTTCAGTGGATTCTTTCCAGTTGTAATTAACTTTTTAAGAAGAGTACCAATCATTGGAAATATACTCAACTTTCCAGGAATTAGCCAGGTTTGTAGGATTCAATGCTGGACCATTTTAAAATGTCTGCTTGTGTAATGTGTCAAGCATGTAGATACTTCCCATGACTGTTTTTTTTAACCACATTTCCAGACACCGAGAACAGCAGTGAAAATACGTGCAGTGGGACATTTTGACAAACTGTGTTGGAAATGTGGTTAAACACACTATCAGTTGTTTGATTCTGTTGTGTATGTGTGCTCAGTCCAAACTAAAACTAGTAAGGAGACAATGGAGAATCCTCAATTCTGTATATAAGATGCACATATGGGGAGTGGTAAATACAAATAATTAACAATTATTCTTTGAAATCGAGGTAAATATTCTGCCACTATTCACCGAGATTGAGAAGAATAATTGTTTTAGTATATACACAGGAAGTGATCTCAACAACATTTCAGAAGGAAACCATTAAAAATCGATTTAATTGGCTTCTCAATTCATGCTCGGAAAACGTGCAAGCTGTACAAAGCATGCGCGAATTCGCGAAACTATTTACAGAATCTTTGAACATGGAAAATCTATAGTTAATCTTCGAAAAAACCTCGTGACAGTCTAGAATAATGGTCCTTTAACACCGTTCAAATTAGTGTGAATCAAAAAGTATGCTTTATTCAAAAGTATGCTCTATTTTTGTTTGGCTTACGCATTATTCACTCGGTAGGGGGTGAATAATGCTCATTAGCCAAAGATAGCGAACCAATCAGATTGCTTAGAACACCAAGATCACTGAGTGTGTATATACTAAATAACATTATTTAGTGAGGGTGACACTTAACAGCAAAGCTTTCCAGATTGATTTAGAATTTGAAGTGTTCGTTTTTGTGGAGGGAGGGAAATCAGAGAATTTGGAGAAAACCCCACAGAACACTGACGAGAACCAACAACAAACTCAACCCACATGTGATGCCAGGTCCGGGAATCAAACCCGGCCCACAGGGGTGGGAGGCGAGTGCTCTCAACACTGTGCCATTCATGCAAAATGTATTTGTATTCATCATGGTGGACTTTGTTTTAGTCAATACAACAACCATGTTTATTGAAATATAAAATAAAATTTATAAAATGTGATTGTGAACTAAGATCAGATATTCAGACACCGTCAAGTTTATGATTTCCTTTGCTTGATAAAAGTGGTGAATGTAAATTAAGTTTAACCATTAAGACATCAACGTTGTTTCAGGAGCAAAGTTTAAAAAGACAGTCCATTCAAAACTATTAGCGATATAGTTGGTACCCTGTTGGAGACAGAAAACTCTAAAAACCTCACCATGTTTGGTGGCATATCACCATTTAAGCCTTGTAAGGACCCCCCCCCCCCCCCCCCCATCAAATTCACCACGAAAGTAAGTGAAAAAATAATATGGAATTACATTACTTGAACAGTGGCATAAACCAAATCCAGTAGGATGTAAAGGAGGAGATGTGATCCTGTTCTATGGATGTGAAGTTCTGGATGGGAATTAAAGGCAGGGGGCTTGACAGAACTTTTATTAGTAATCTTTTACCACCAGAGAGTGGTTTTCATTTGAGTGTGGAAAAGTACATGTAATTGGTTTTGCATCAACTGTGCTACACAACTGGTTTAAAAAATTTGCCCAACGTCATCCAGTCAGAAGGAAAACAAAACCAATTCTTACTCAGTCGTAATTTTTTTCCCACGCTTTGTGCCAGCTACATGGTACCAAATTACATATACTGGTGAGCAAATTGCACAGTGGGACTTCCAAAACAAAGGCTGCTGCATTGTTTTGGAAGTCCCACTGTGCAATTTGTGTACCAGTTTTTGTAATTTTGTACCATGTGACTGGGTCGTGCAAAGGGCCTTTTACTTCAAGTTTCGATTGGTTCACTGGATTGTCCATGTCCTTTGTGATTGGCGAGGGTGATTACGTTGGTTTTGGGTTTATGACACCCAATTGAAAACTGCTCTAATCCACAGAAAACACCTTCCATTCAAAGACCACAAAATGTTGATATATCCAGAGTGGAAGTTGATGAGATTCAAGTTTACTTCTGAAGCAACACAAACAACTATACTTTGCTTTTCGGGGAGCAGGGATGGCGCAGTGGTGAGAGCACTCACCCCCCAACAATGTGTCCCAGGTTCGATTCCTGGACCCGGCGTTATAATTTTTATGTGGGTTGAGTTTGTCATTGGTTCCCTAACTTGTTCCGAGAGGTTTTTCTCCGGGTACTCTGGTTTCCCCTCTCCTCAAAAACCAACATTTCCAAATTCCAATTCGATCTGGATTATTGTCAAGCACTTTATCATGAGCCTCTGGCTTGGGTGATCACGCAAGCACTCCCTACAGGTGTTTGAAATTAAATTTACATTTTACTTTGCTAACATAGATAGATAGAAACTTTATTTATGTGTCAAGAAGAAGCTAGCCGAGGGGTAGGCCCGCTACTAATAGGGGACACCTAAAGTTTGATAAAAAAAAAATAGATACAATAGTTGAGTAGATAAAAAATCTATACAATATGCTACAAATTGTTAGCTAAGTATTAAAGCTAAGTACTAAAATGCTAAAATTACACCATTGCTACACAAGACATACATCAGTTGGCGTGACGTGGTCCGCTACACAAGACATACATCAGTATAATACCCGCTCAGCATCTTCTGGTAACTACTATATTAATCATTCTAGGCTCAATCATCATAAAAACTCTTTTTCCATCGTTGGGGCTAAAATCTGGAACAGCATCCC
>JAHPZR010056255.1:110000-127500 GCA_019787425.1 Platygyra sinensis | reverse complement strand
ATCAGAAGGCTGTATAATCACAATCAACGCTAAAAAATCCCGGTTATAGCTAGGCTCTGGACTTATGAAACTGTGTAGAGAGTTTTGCGATAGCCTGAATTTCAGCCGTCTCCTCCTCTCGCTAAGTCTCGGGAGAGAGACTTAGCGAGAGGAGTAGACGGCTGAAATTCAGGCTAGTTTTGCGAGGGCTTACAAACGAATTGACGGTAAATTTTAAATTGCCTACGCCACGAAAAATTACCACTTCCACAGTGCATAGAAGTGGTATCAAACCCCAAATAATCAAACACTGTTGCAGCCAAGAAGCGCCTGATCTGAAAATATTAGACTTCTTTTATCAAGATGCAAAGTCCTTGACGAGGCTGTCTGATGCAACTGTAAAGCGCGAGGATCTTAGTCTAGCGGGTGAGGGATTCTTAAAAAACGGTATTGGTTTCCAATCAGAACAACACGCTAAATTAACCTAACTTCAATGGTCTTCTGTTGTCGCTTTATCTCTTGGGGCAAGAGGATAGTTGTGGCTGCTGAAACGGTAAAGATCGTGCTTTTAATTTCTCTGTGGCTAGTCCATATTCAAGCTAACAGCGAATGAATGCCTTATATGTACTGTGCGGTGACATGACAGAGTTCACCTGGCAACCTGGGTTAAATACTGGAAGGAATTTAAGGTCTCGTCCACTTGTAGCGATCCACATCATAATTAGCTATGTCCACATTCAGTTTTCCGAGGCAACTGTGATTTATACCACAAAAAGGTACGCACATAAATCAAGTCTGCATACGAGCCAAGTGGCTCGTCAGGCCGGAGCTTATCCCGGTTTCTGTAGCATTAAGCGACTGGTAGTATTTCTACTCCCCCCTGGATGGGATGCTAAACATATTTTAACTAATATAATTTATTAAACTGTACTCTTTGTTATTATTAATATTGTAAATATCTATAGGTTTGTGGGTGCGGCGTATAGGGGAATTATATAGGGAAGATAGGGGTACTATAGGTTTTATACATGTGTAGGGTCCATTACTTAGTGTGAAACCCAATACCGTTTTTTAAGAATCCCTCACCCGCTAGACTAAGATCCTCGCGCTTTACAGTTGCATCAGACAGCCTCGTCAAGGACTTTGCATCTTGATAAAAGAAGTCTAATATTTTCAGATCAGGCGCTTCTTGGCTGCAACAGTGTTTGATTATTTGGGGTTTGATACCACTTCTATGCACTGTGGAAGTGGTAATTTTTCGTGGCGTAGGCAATTTAAAATTTACCGTCAATTCGTTTGTAAGCCCTCGCAAAACTAGCCTGAATTTCAGCCGTCTACTCCTCTCGCTAAGTCTCTCTCCCGAGACTTAGCGAGAGGAGGAGACGGCTGAAATTCAGGCTATCGCAAAACTCTCTACACAGTTTCATAAGTCCAGAGCCTAGCTATAACCGGGATTTTTTAGCGTTGATTGTGATTATACAGCCTTCTGATTAAATGCCTGAACCTCGGGATTTCCAAGTGTATTCATAATCAAATCAACTTCTTCCGGTAGGTGCTCACGAAACTTCATGACAACAAACGAAAAAACAAATGCCACCTGAAACGTGCAACGCAAGTTAAACTGTAGGGAACGCGAATTTCTTCTTCCGTTAGGTTGTATGAGTTACAATGAGCGCGAAAAAATAGGGGACGCCTGATCGCAGGAGAATTGGTTTACCAGTTGGACTTTGTAAAAGTCATAAGGCTTTGCGCGGAAAACACGACATGTCCGCGTGAAATAAAGGTTGATGCAAGGTTGATGCGTGTTGTTCATTCATTCACTGTTAAAGGTGATACCCCTGTCGATAATTTGTAACCCAATCATGTGATATGGCTCAGGTGATATGGCGGAACTCGTTTCTTCTTATTTGATGTGAAGAACATAAGATAGGGTCAGTTGTCTTCAGTTTCGTAATAACGAAAACAACAGGAAGAGTGACACGAGTGGAAAATAATACGACTCTTAGTTTCCAAGGGCTTAATTTTTCTTGGCCTTTGTTCTCCAGACGACCACTTAAGCCACTTTTAATGGCGCTCTGCAATGCGAGCTACAAATGCCACCATTATGCATCTTTAATATTGTCTTTCAGATTATGAAGGGACTCTATATATCTACTCTATAACACTAGTGAAGGCTATAAAGTCTTGGAGGCTAAGCAAGTAATTATTTTAATGTTCAAACTGACTATGAATTGCTGTAGTTCTTTTCTTTTCTCGTATTTTGAAGGATTAACTTCGTCATCCAATGATTGCACACAGGTAATTGTCAGGTTCTTTTTCTCGCATGAATAAATATGGCTATTGATATCCCACAGCGATTAATTTAAAAAGTAATTACAGCGTCCTTATAATCGTTAGACTGATATTAATACTCTACCGCTTCAGCGCGTGTCGTGAATATTTATTTCACAGCGCCAGGTGGCACACTACCTCGGTTATAACGAAAGTATTTTGAGACCAACTGGGAGGGCAATAATAAGCGTGTAGGCGGTGTGTTAGGAACAGTGCACCTTGAAAGAAGAAGATTTTGAGTGCTACGGTCTTAAAAAAATCGTGACGTTAGCTGTAGTGAGGGTTAGAAACGCATTGCGAACCCATCATTATAGGCTCTGACAGATAGCTGAACAGTACATGTGGCTAGCCCCAGGGTCGAAAGAACGGGAAGTACTAAATACTGGTACTTTCATGTACCCTTATCTTTAATTTCCTTCAGCGTGAGCGACGAACCAAATATTTAAATCTGAAAAAATTGATATTTACTTCCAAGTCACGTACCAGATCCAACTGCAACAGGTGGGAACTTGGTTTGTATTCTGTTCTAAAAATGGTGAATTTCAGGTGAATTTACTTCCTTGATGTTTGTCAGTGGCGGATCACCCCTAGCCATTTCCTGTCATGTAGTGCAAAAAACTGTATTTGGCCGAGGTCTGCTGTCTCTACATAAATATTCGCAGCTTTATTCCAGGGGATAACACGTTTTAGAAATCGATATACGGCACCGCCATTTCTTAGCCTGCGTAGCAAGCGTTTCCGTGGGGTTGGGGAGCAAAGAAAGACCAAGGAACGGTATTTTGCCCGCGCGAAATTGGGGCGAGAGCCAAAATAAGAAAGAGGGGGTGGGGGAGGGGAAGGAAGGAAACGCTTGCGGACAAACCCCTGGATTTTGAAAACCTCCGTTCGCCAGAATTCTCTGCCCCTGAACCCACGGAAACGCTTGCTACGCAGGCTACCATTTCTTGGCCCAGTGCAAAACAACAACCGTAGAAAATCCCAAAATATTTATCCAAAACCTCGTTACGCGTTTGGGACGAGACCCCATTTAGGACTGAGAACCGAGCTTTCTGCAAAGAGGTACTTTGGAGTACTCCATTTTGGAAACAGAAACTGCCGTTTTTGCCTGTACTTTTAATTAAAGGACGTCGTTGCGTTAAAACTTCACTCTGAAAATTGGTTCTGCAGCCAGCTGCATCGGCAAAAGAGCGAAAAATGTTCCAAGAATTTAAACTGTAATATTCGGTCTGTGTTGCTGCACATTGAACGATGGGGGGATGGGTGGGTGGATAGGGGTTTCGCTGTGATTAATGCGCCCCCTGACGCTGATAAAACTTCTACCTTCCCGGTCAAATCTCTCCCACCCAGACCCAGAAATAATCCAATTTGCACCTCATTTTTGACCGCTGAAATGAATGAGCCACATGAAACAATCAATTTTTTTTCCACTGCAGAATCTACTCGAAAGTTCAAACATATATCCAAGAGTAGAACTAGAAATGAAAGCAAAACGGTAAGGGTATGTACATCTTTTAGACTGGCCAATAAATAAACCCAACACCCCCCCCCTTCCCCCCCCCCCCCCCCGTCTCCTTCCCATCAAGTGACTTTTCTACAGGCTGTGTGTTTATTTTAAAAAGAACTTCACCATAATAAAGCCTTCAGGTATAAGAACGAAAACACTATCTACACAGGAAGACGCACTGATGCAAGATGCAGATTACATCTCTTGTCGTATCAAAACAGAACTATTTCCTTGTTTATTGCCTGATGCGTTTCGGCGCAGCGCCAGGTTGAAACTTCTTCCGCGCGTCTCAGCTTTTGCAAACAGATTACATGTCAAGTTCGGCATAAAATTATATGTCACGCCTATGACTTCCTGTGTCTCAACGGAATACTAAATACCTGTTTATTGGCGTTTGTGTATATTTGCTCCTATGACACGGTCGCGATTTTTTTTTGTACTTCCTTAATGATATTTTCTCTCAGTGTTCATCGAGATTTGCCGCAGTAAAGATGCCTCGTTGTTGCTGTTAGTCAACCGATCATGATCCAGCTAAAATTTCGACTAATCCTCGTCTGTGTGCTGTGGGTCTACTCTTCCCACCGGACGCAGTGCTCAAATGATTTTCACGCACCTAAGTCGAATCGTGTTTTGGACGATTGCAAGCGACGGTGTCGTGATCAGAAATCCACTGAAGTTTCCCTAGAAGACGCGAAGGTAAGTGGATTTTTTTTTGCTATCGTTCATGCCTCGGTTCCTAAGGTAGAGAATCTAACGAAATAATTTTACTTTAGCGCTTTTGGTGACACAAGGTTAATTAATGAGACATGAACGTTGAGAAGCGCGGTATCTGAAGCAATTGAAGACAAGAAGTGGATTCTCTTGATAAATATACAATAAGCGGTCCAGTTTAATGGAGTTTTCTAGGATTGAAAAGCGGGAAGAAAATGTTACGGGGCCTCTAGAGTTGGGTAAACTCTGGGAATATTTTCATGTTCACGGCAAATGCCACTCGCGGTTTTCCTGGGAAAACAATTTTATTTTTGTTCACAGAAATGATTGTTGACGTTTAATTGTTTCCCGTTTTCTTTTGATATTTACCCATAAAACCGACCATTTTATTTCCTCCTTTTTTAAAATGTATTTTCTCTTCACAATTACTACAATATATGCATGCTTGCTTCATACTCTCTATCTTGCGTTTCAGCTTAAACGGGAACATGTACAGCTTAAAACTGGTTGTTCTCTTTGAAAACTGTCTAAAATTAACCCTTACGTTGGTGCAGGAAATTAAATCTTGCCGCGAAGTTTTCGAAGAAATTTGAAACAGCATACACAGTGGTAAACATTTCACGGCACGGATGTTCTTGCACTATAAGATAAACACGTGACGGATAAATCAAACGAGATGAACTTAATAGATTACGAATGGTCAAAACGACGAGAAACTTGCTCATGTTTTGGACTCTCTTCAGTCACTTAGTTTTCTGAAGAAAACTGGCGCTCTGTACAGAACGCTCGTGAAATTCTCTCATCCCGAATTCTGCTCTCTTGACGCTTTGTCGTATTTCAGCGCTTTTAAAATTAACTTCAGCTCTATGCATAATATTCCTTCATCACTTCCTCGTATGGTTCTTCTGCCTCAATAAACTATGATTCTAAGGTTCAATTTCCTTAGAAAATATAGATAATTCTCAATTTAACACTGAAAGGAAACTAACAAAATATACTGATGGTGAAGTTTGGAGCAGTTTTTTTACTTTGCGGCATGAAAAGAAAAAACCTCTTTAAAAGAACATTTCCTTGTTTGTCTCTCAACAGTCACATAGCCCCTGTGTGGAACAATGTTTGTTATTGACGCGAGGTAGGTTATATTTAAAAACTAACTACACCTGCATTATAGTTTGCAAATCAAGATGAAAGTCGATAGGAGAGCAAAACTTCGAGTTCCTTTGCTGCTATAGTCCTTTCGAATGCTACGTGCACTGTTCAGTGAGGTACCGAAGTAATTATTCCGCTAGCAAAGAAGGCATCACTTTCTTCCCACACTCACTCGATGTTCCATTACCAGCTGCTCTTTGGAAAAGGCGCCCATGCCGCTGATATACGTCTTTCATTCCATAGTCAATATCATTGTCAGACTTTCCAATCACGAAGAAGGAAGTAGTAACGAAATGTCAGCTGACAACTGATATAGCGATGATAAACAAACAACTCGCCTACATTCTTCTCAGCGTCAGTACCTGTCAAAAATAATTGAACGTTAATTTTTAAGTTCAAAACAGGTAATAAATTAAGGTCTGCTGTGGCTTGATGTTTTGGTTCTTCAGCAGGGGAGGAGCTCGTTTTAGAAGCTTAAATACATGTCGAAGATTCCTGTCTCCAAGGTCACGTTTCTTAGTCAGATCTCGTGCACTAGTAGTGTCTGTGCAATATCAGCTGAAAACATATTGACGTCTTCACAAACAAAAGTATCAGTCTTGTGTTTTAGTACGGCCTGTCGAATTTTTTCTCCCCCGCACTCGAGACTTTTAAGTTTAAATTATTTGAAATTCGACAGCCAGAAACGTCGACCGCCGTTCATTGTGAGAATAGCCGTAAGCGTAAAACTGCCTCAATTTTAATAAGTGTCGCGCTGCTCTGCAATATCCCTTGAACAGCTGAACATACGCAACGATGGCAAATTATTTTAGCTTATTTTTGTTAATTCTTCTGTCTTTTTTAGCATGAAATGTTGAGTACTACGTAACATCAATTTTCAGTTTTTATTTTCTCTCGTAGAAAATTCCAGTTCAACAACTCGTCCAACAACTGAACTTCTTTCTGTGACCACAGCGTCAACAACGAATCCTCCGAAATTCGGTAAGAATGATATTTCGTTTCAGAAACGAAATAAAATCTGGTATTTAACAAAAACATATATTAAGTATGCCCAGCTGGTTTAACTGTTGTGCCCAGGTCTCCATCAACGAAATCTCACGGCTGTACAAATAGTAACTGGGTGCACATTATGAATATTTTCTGGATATTACAGCACATTTTTATGTGGCTTGTCTCCAATGCAGACCAGCGTTCCCGTGCAAACGTTGCTCCATAATTGACTTCACAGTTAATTATTTGCGGCGTTAATGTCACGATGTTTTCTTTCTTTTCAGTTGCATGAGGTTTTCGCTTGTCACGCTACAAACATTGCGTGACGGGCAACTATGCTTTAGTGAGGAGCCGTAAATTTGTGTATTTGATTTGCAGGCTGTCCGCGTGACTATGGTCCTACTGAGGGAGAAATTATACCAGGGGATGTAACTAAAGTTGCTGTTGAATTCGTGCATCAAAAGAAGGAAAACAGCCCGGAATGGGTGGCCAGGGTGAATTGGACAGCGCCAAAAGGTATGAACCAAAAAATATCTACCTCTCTTCATGTCAAGCACGGAACCAGACAAGTTGACATCGTAAAAAGGCTACTTTTTTTGAGAGAGTGAAGAGCTGCTGCATCTCTAAAAACGCTCAATTTTTTTATTCCTGTTTTTCTTGCCTTTTTCCATTATTATCTTAAAACTTAACGGATGCTTTCCATTCTGATTTCCCGTTGGCAGCTGAAGTCCAGATTTCCACCGTACAAAACTCTCACTCGATTCGAATATGCACTAATGCACCTATCAATGTCAAGCCGGCGGGGGGGGGGGGGAGGAGGCGGGGCATAGGGCTGGGATTTGACATTTTCCGAAAAATTGCTGTCAAATTCCCTACCCCCAGGCAAAAATGTGAGGTCAAATTTAACTGAAACTCCCACCCCGGGAAATGATTTGTGGTCGAGGGCACGAAAAAAATTCAAATATCCTTACCCCTGGGACAGCAAGATAATTCAAATGCCCTACCCCCGGGCCAAAGCGATCAATCAAATCCCCGCCCTATGCCCCGCCTTCCCCTCCCCCCCCCCCCCCCCCGCCGGCTTGACAATGATAGGTGCATAACAGTAATACAGGAGTTTCTTTAGTACTAGCTCCGATTACGCTTCCATTGACTCTGTAGGATTCTTAACAGCTCTGTGTTGTATTGACAGCATTTGGCTTTTCATTTACAGTATAACTGTAACAAGCTCTACGGCAATAAATTGACAAGTTTTGATTTTGTCTGTCGTCGTTTCAGATGTAAATGTTTCCTCCAACTGGCGTGGTTATCTTGCCATATGGTTCTCAGAAAGTTCAAGAGCTGATAACGGAATGCCAGGGCTTGCCAACTGCAAAGCGCTGCCTAAGGTAAAGAACTATCTTGTCATCTTATTATCTTGACTTCCTTGTTATCTAGCACTCAAATATCTTCCCGTCGATGTGCTTTTTCCGGCAGTCGTTCACCCTGATCGGCTCTCTCGAAACTCCCTCCATTTCGAACCATTTTTCGGTTCCTCTTTCTTCTAAGTGTTCGAAATACCGATTAGAAAGGATTTCTTTCGGACACCATTTGTGCAAGGAAGAAAACCAGAGAACAACTCAAGCTATCTTTCTGGTACTGATGGGCTCGAATCTGCTCCGACGTGTTCAATATTACGGCGACTCGTTTGAAGAAGTCTAAGCCGTGTATTACACTGTGATAAAACACGATCGGCATTTGAGAACACGAGGGAAATGTAGACAACACGAGGCGCAGACGAGTGTTTTCTACATTTCTCGAGTGTTCTCAAATGACCGGAGTGTTTTATCACAGTGTAAAACACGGCTCAGGCTTCTTCATTTGCTTAAAAATATAGATTTTACACGCGCAAAACAATAAAACACGCCTTTTTTATGTTTTATACTCTGAAAAAACATGGGTTTTGACCAGTCAGAGGGCGCGCAGAGACCTATCTATATTTTAAAGCTGGATAATACAAGAGCGATTGAGAGTCATTGCCCTGTTGAAAGGAGCCATGAAAACTCTTGAAATCGTTTCTTTAGATCCTGACAATGAAAATTGAACAAGGTGTTTTTAAAGTGGTTTTTGCTCCTTTTCAGGACGAACTACACCTAGACATCAACGAGACAGATGGATGGAAATATCCCCACGAGCTTTACATCGCAGTAAGTAGAACTTTAAACTGGTACGACTTCTGGAACGGACATGTGGTTAAAAGCATATGAAATGACAAAAACCCGATAAAATTTACTCGATCAGCTCAGATTTCAGTCACAACTGGGGAGCGGTGAGCATTCTCGTCCCCAGGGCTACTCGTTTTAAAATGTCTCTCCGTTTCGCCGACCACGTGAAAAAAGAAACGGGGACTATGAGTAAGAGAATGAGTAGTGTGTGTAGCTCTGTTTGTTTGCCGTTTTTTGTCCACAGATTGTTGCCTTGCCGACAGAAAGAGAATCCTTTAAAATGGACGGATATGACCCAAGTAGTGAAGGTACTGAAAACGTTTTTAAAACTACTTTTCCAACAACAATTCATTCAGTAGAAACGAAAAATTGTTTTCTCAAGCCGAGCGTATAAGGTGTCTTTCATTTTTCTTCTGAGAGACGAGAAAATTAGCTTATTTGTAAGAAAACAATTTCCATTCTTCTTAATCGACTTAATCCTTTTTCCGCATAGCTGTTTCTCCACTGTTTTGAATTTGACGCGAAAATTAAAAAGCGTATTAAAAAGGAGGTTGACGTTATGATGTCTCAAATCTCGATCAACCATAACTAGATACCCAGAAATGTATGTGTACTGTGAAAACGTCAGGAGCGTAAATCGCAGTCTCTTCCGCTTGCTTTGACTCTATGGCTTAACAGTTCATCCAATATTTTTATCTTATTTTATAATAGGATGGAGACTGCATGCCAGATATGCACCAACGATAACCTTGAAAGGTAATTTTTTTCATTGTATTTATTGAGGTATTTACAAGCGAGTTGAAACGCCTTGCAAAATTTCATCCTCGTTCCCAGGTTCCTATTTTTTCTAGAAAAGCCCTAGGAGCGAGGTTGAAAAATTCCAAAGTGATGACCTCACCCAACATAGACAACGTCTCTGATTGGTTGCTGCGTGGTCTGCACGAAACAACCAACCCCAGGCGATCCTAGACCACATACGGATACCTAAAGAAATACGTCATCAGAATGAAATCTTGCCTGTAAAATTGGTCTGAGACGTCTCTAAAGCGTGCAAAGATCGATAGCCTTCGAATCTTAACAATTTTTCACTCTTTTCTAAAGGTCACGGCAAACGTTTCCCAATAAAGTCTGCCGAAGTCATCGTTCTACTAATCGTGGCTGGGATTTTGCTTGGACTCGCTATGGTGTGGATAGTGCATACCTTGGCCGTCAAACGAAAACACTTCACAACTTACAAATTGGCAATCGCCGTCGACAAAAAAGCGGGAATGAAAGCAGACGAGATGAAAGATCAGCTGATAGCATAAAAAGCAAGGGAAATAATCCTTGACTAGCGCAGCAGTTGGAGTAATTTCATAGTTTTCGTAATTAAGACTGTACGTACTTAGCGGTGAGTGAAGTTTCAATTTTTTTTTTCAAATTAAACCACTTTATTGAATTCCTGCTTTCAAACCAAGCACGTTGTCTTTAATTTGTTTCTGCGGCAAACTTCACAACAAGCCGAAAGAATCCACTAATATATAAAGGACACAAAAAAGAATAAAACGTTAAACAAAAATTATTTACAGGATTAAAGCAAAATACTTGTTGATAAAAAATACTTAATAACATATATAAAGAGAGGATAGTTCTCGTACAGATTGACATTACGTGCATGTACAATAACAGTAGGGCTAGAGATTTTAATCACCCCAGCCTGCTAATTAAGGTCATTCCTCACTGATTTGCACTGCGCATCCTTTCTGCGCATAATTTATGATTTCATTTAGCGTGCCCTCGTGCAAGCGCGTGTTAAAAACATGGCGGATTTGCCTTGATATTGAGCTCTGTCAGTTGAAAAATGGCTATAACGCACCAACGAGCATGGGCACCCAATTTTTTTTCCAGTTACTGTAATCAACTTATCATAAACTTTGCTTGAGGAATAGCCTGCGAATACAGCCGCCTCTCATTCGCTCTCGCTACTACGTGCGTGTTCTCATGAGCCTCGGTCACAAAAAATTAATATTATTACTGGGAATGCGTTCTTGTAATGAGCATGAAAAAATGGGTCATTTTCAATGCCTCAGTGCTCCTTAAAAAGCATGGGCACCCCCCTTTTTTGTTTCAAAATTGAAGTTCTCATATGATAAATATTCAGTGGGCAAAGTTTGAACGAAAATCTATTGTCACTTTTATTTCAGAGGAATTACCTTAAGTATGTTAGGTTCGGCAAAGGATAATTGTCTGTAAGATAAATGGATTATAAAAATAAAACCACAGAAACTTCTATAATGTGTTATACATTTCATTGCCTCGACCATGATTTATCGACCCACGTGGAATCAGTGCGACTCGTAACGTAAAATCGATGCTAGCGATCAAATTCCCCACCCCCTATGAGTAGTGATCAAATGCCCCGCCCCCGGGAAGACTCAATCTTGTTCCCAGAGCCTCGTTCCCCTTGATGTTCTGCCGTAGTATTGTTTATTGACTTTACCAAGGGTTTAGAAAAGAGATGCAGTGTTATTAAGGTCATTCCCCAGTATTGCATTGCGCATCCCTACTGCGCATAAATTTACGTGTGATTAGCGCGCGAGTTCAGTCGCAAAAACGACGGAAGTTCGATAGTTGATTTAAACGCCGCATATATTTACACTATTCACTACTTGCACAATACCATAATGCACCTCTTTTACCCCCCCAAAATTTAATATTCTCCTTGTTTGCAATCTCTCCTGGGACATGAACATGTCCCAAGAGTAATCTAAAACAATGCCTATGCAAATTTATGTGCAAGTAGAGAATACATGACATCCGCACGACGAGCTGGTGGGAATTCTCGGCGGCAATGGCCGTAGAAGTTGTGAAATAAAGGCTGTTGAGGACGCCAGTATGTGTGGTTCTTGCTTCGCTTCAATCGAGCGACGCAGTTATACAAAACCGATTACTTTAAGGCCGTCAAGGGAAAACCGCTCTCTGCTACATAACCTGCGGAGTACGAAAGCAATATGGCGACTGTTGAGGATAATAGTGTATGCGGTGGTTCATACTTCTCTTCAGCATCGTATCAGTAAGACTTACTGAGTTCACATGCGGCACTGCTTTTTTTGTATGAGATGCTCTACTTAATTTGAAGAAGACGAGTAATCCCCGGGTTGGAAGGCAAGACAAAATGTAGCTCGTTGGGAAGTTTGTTTCCTTTTTCAGTAGAAGATGAAGAGGTCGAAGAGCGAAGTCTATGAAGTTGAACTTGAATTTGATCGGAAAAGTGAAACGAAAATCAGAGTAATGCACTGCCATCTGCATTTTAAACCGCCGGGTCTTAAAAGGCATGAACGATCTAAACGCAAAATGTGTTCCTTATTATTGCATATTGGGGACCGTTCATTTTTTATGGGGGAGGGGGGGCTGGTGGAATTTGGGAAACACCATTTAAAAATCGCATGACCCCCCCTCAGCTTACCAATTTTTTCACATGGCCCCCCCTTATATCAGTCATTTTTTTGGATGACCCCCCCCCCCCCCACAAAATATATTTAACCCTCCCTCAAGATTTTACCTTTTTAATATTCTCTATTTTTCCCCTGCTTGACGTTATTGTGTTCACTATGAAGACGAAATTTACAATCCCTATACTACAGAGTGCTCTTCGGTTAAAAAAAAAACACAAATTAAAAGACAGAAAAATTAAACTAGTTATACATACTGTACAGTAGCACAGTATGTTTTTGGCATTATGAAGGTATTACCATTCATACTACAGTTGCATCTGTCACTTTCTACTGTATACTATAAAGTCAGCAAAAAAGAAATGTGCCAGCTCGCTCTGAATTCGTTGAAAAAATAAGAGAAAGAAAAATCAATTTCTGATCTTCTGGTTATAGCTCTTCCCGAACATGTTGTGGCTGGCCTCTCAACTTCTTCTTCGTCATCGATGAAGGCAAGAATGACATCAATCGATTCGTCTCTGCCACCAGAGTCAATGCAATCATTTTCATTCTCCTCATCACTGCTGCTTTCGCTTCCACCGTTGTCGTCTTCATCGCTATCGTCCTTATCACTGTCTAGCAAAGGTTCATTTTCAGCTTCATCTGTTTCTTTCAATCCTGTTTGTAGCAGATCAGTTCCTTCAGGATTCATTTGGAGAAGCCAATGTCTGGTAATTACCTTAACCTTGTCATTTTTGGTGCTCTTCAGATGCTTGTCTAGTCTATGGTGTTTGAGGTATTTGTTTAGTTCTGGCACTCGGAGCTTTTTCAGTTTTGGCGGATCTTCGAAAATTCTTTCCAATAATAATCCTCATAATTTTTCTCCGTCGCCTTCTGGCTTTCCTTTGCCCACTCTTCTCTGCCCTCTTCTTACTGAAACCTACTACATCGAGATGCGTAAAGTATAAAACGAAAAACTTTTGCTTATCAAGAAACAAGATTTGTTGTGCTTTGATGTGCCATATATTACACAGTCTTTGCAATCAAACCACTTCAGCAATGCGGCAGGAAACAGAACAATCACAAGCTCAAGCCACAGGTTAGAGATGAGGTGTACTGCTTCCTGTATCCTGAAGAGTATGCGCTGCCTGAAAAGAGTGAAAGCGACTTTGACAGCAGCATAAGCGACGAGGAAGAGCTCGAAGAAGATTAGCAGGGAGAACCAATGTTTTAAGAGTTATGTCCAGGATTGAACGCTAATGAGATTCAAACTCCTTATGATAGGCATCACTAAGTGTCCTCATTGGTAAAAAGTCACCAAAACACACACAATTCTGTCCAATATGAAGTAATATGAAAATTTCAAATAACCCTGCCAAACATGAAGTACTAATTAAACAATACCTGCGTTCAATCCTGGACATAAGTGTGTTTTAACAGTAACTTTATTTCTTCAAGATAGTTTACAGGCCTTTATCAGCTTGCAGGTAGCTTTGGCTATTGAAGTATTTTAGTCAAGCAACTGCTATGTTACCTATATTGTATTTGATAAGCTTTAAGGGAAAAATAAGAAAAAAAGATTAAAAAATCCACCAATACAGAGAGAAAAATTAAAGAAAGAAACCCTTTTTTGTTCATTAAGGCGATTCCTCAGAAATTAAAGTTACCGATGATTTTTTTTAAAACTTTCCTTGAATGTTTTCTACCAAGCACTGTTTCGAAAAACACAATAAAAACGCTGGGTCACCATTCTCACTTCAGAGATGTGACGGGCCAATCTTATTCAATTTATGCCTGTCCTCGTGCTAATCACGTGCTATTCATCGGTCCAAGTTATATTTTGAGGTAGGTGGATGCATAGTTATTTAACTAATACTTGGGAAAAAACCTGACAGGTAGAAGGTGTCGAGTACATAGAACAATATCATATGAAATTTGTGAAAAAATCACATCATTTAAAACGACGTGGACGTAAATTAAAGCGTTCGTATAGTCTTTGTTTTCGCAGTCAATTTGCATTCCAGAGTACGGTTTTTTGCGCGCTTTCACCCATATCTTTTTTCTGTCCGGTAGAATTTTTTATTTTTTTTTTAATTAAAGAGGATAATATGTACACTATTATTGTGCGATAAAACATAGGCCACCATGCTCGTTTAAAAGAAAAGGAACATTTATTTCGTCATCGAACTTAGCTTGAGGGAAATTTCTTTCGTTGTGCACGTGCATGCGTTCATTTGCGGGCGCTAATGACGAATAAATCGTACGCAGTAGGGATTCGCACTGCAATACTGAGGAATCACCTTAAGTTCCGTAGCTTTAAAATTGCAGTCTGTTGCCGTGGAAACGTTATAGCAAATACTGTTCTGAAGATCAAACACTCGGCTAAACAAAACTGTTTGTACCTTTAATCGCCCCGTAAGTTTCTTTGTTTACAACGCCCTCCGTTTCCGTGTATAGGACGAGTAAAGACCGTTGACGATAAGATCCTTGAAATACAACAAATTTAACGCTGCGAAATTCGCATAGATCCGCCGAGGTACAACCTTGTCTCGAACAGTGAAACACGTGCAAGCTTGGAAAAACATGGGACACTTGTCCGAGCGGAAAACTGGTAACTATATCACAAAATACCGCTGTACAAAATCTAATGCGACAGCATTAACACTAATAGATTTAAAAACTTTCTTTGTTTATCTCTGTGGGGATATACTTTTTTAAGAAATAGTAAAACATATCCCATCTTAAAGTATCAGTAAAATATTTTAAGTGACCCCCCCTTTTCCCTTATTTTTTTTTAGATGGCCCCCCCTTTAAGGCCAATTTTTTTTGGGGTGACCCCCCCCTAAATCCCACCAGCCCCCCCTTTCTCTTAAAAAATGAACGGTCCCTTGTTAGCCGCAAAGGTGGAAAATTTGAATAGGAGTCTGGGAATGACTGAACACGCTCAGCAATTTTATTCAGCACAAAAACGCGATGTTTAAATCAAATCGACCGAACCAGAAGCTAATCACCTAGCTTCTGACCGAGCTTATTAATTCGAGTCGCCTCAAATTCGTATTAGATTGGGGCATGTAAAATGCGACCTTTAAACCGGGCCTCCTATGTTATACTAAGCTAACTATTGTAAGTAACTTTGAAAGATGCGACGATCTACCCTCGACGCTTCACGTGGGAGTTTTCCCTGTCCACCGAGATACCTCACAATTCCCAAGAAATCATATGGTACAGTGATAGCAGGCAGATAGGATCTAGCCATGAAACTGCGACGTTAACCGGCAGACGGCAAACGGCAAAGGTCATCTCTGATTTTCTATTCTCTTCTTGTAATCCTTAAATATATCATACAAAAATAGAAAAGTGTCTCTTACTATTTACTGCAAATACAAATATTTTGATTCTACTGTACAGAGAACTGAAGACAGACGGCAAAAGTTTCATTTTTGCCGTTTGACGTTTGCCGTAAACGTCATGCTTAACCTCTCTAATTTCAGTAACCGTGAAACGCCTGGAACAGGCCCTTCAACTGTTAAGCGAGAAACTGCAAGGGACTGGATACGATCTATAGGATCAAAAAATCACAAAAATGTAAAGACAATAAATTGCAAGGCTGATACTACTTGAAAGACGTTTTGAGATACTAGACATGACAAGAACCGATAAAGCAGGATCGCAACAGTGGACAGCTGTTTCGTCCTTCTTGGGACTCATCAGCACTGTGCAGCGAAGATATGTAACGACAGCCTAAGAGCCAACGCACATAAATTGCAAGGTGCTAAAAGTGACCCGTTCACTAGATCAAGTTCTGTACTTGACTTGCTCCCCGAAACACACGTTGCCACAATACGTGTTTGGGGGCGCATGGAGACAAAGTGTCACGATTAGTGTCTCAAAAAGCAAAAAATAAACGTGGCTGGACAGGGCTGGCCTAAACCGCACTTGAATGCAGGCATACTTTAAAAACGCAGCGTATCGGATCCGGAAAGACCTACGGTCCGAATATACATAAATGAGAAACGAGATCGAGAAACTGCAAGGGACCGCATACGAGTTACGCTGCCAACGTGGGATATACAAGAGATCTAATATCTAATCCCTCAACTGTGAACTAACATCCCCTCGCTCGGCTCTCGCAGGCGAAAGTGACGACGCTTTTTCTCTCTTCACAAGGGAAAACAAGTGCCGTCTTTGGTAAACCTTTCTCCCATCAAATTGCACATGCCCATGCACGAGTTCATGCAATGACTCCGAGGCCCACATAGTATGAGGGTTTTTTGCGGACAAAATTTCGAACGTGAATACATCAATGTTTTGTTAAATAAATTATTGTTATGCGTAATAATACAAATTTAAAAATAACATAAATCAATTTCGTCCAGAATACATCAGTTTTGAGTGACATACATCGATGTTGTAACGCTTACATCGCTCTCCTGAATCGTTCGCGCGTGACCGTATACAACAACTAAAAGATGCGCGATAAACTAAAAGATGAGGAAGCGGAAATACAAGTGACCGGAAGTCGGCTAGAAGAAGAGGCTAATATGGCGGAAATAGAAGTGACCGGAAGTCTCCTAAAAGAAGATGCCAATGGCGGAAATAGAACGGGATTAGTGAGATGCTCGGATTTTGGCTGCCCAACATCGACGGATTATTTATTCCTTTGGTAGACTACTGAAATGGCGCAGAAGGAGAAAGGAACACTGCGTCCTGTAGCCTCCCACGCAGACGTTCATAGGCTTGTCACGCGTTTCTCCCCACGAAAGTCTGCTCAACGGACAGGCCACTTCCGTTCATTGGCGGTTAGCCTTTGTTTTAAAAAGAACCAATCCTGTTCTGTTAAACAAGGTCGTAGCCAGGGGGGTCCTGGGGTGTCCGTGAACCCTTTGTAAGCCTTCCTCTGGTAAGCCTTTTTGTAAGCAAACAACCTACAATATTCAGGTGACAATCTGATGAGTACCCTCTGTATGAGTCAGTGTGATCCCCCCTATGAAAAATCCTGGTTACGCCCATGGTTAGTGTTAACATCTCTGTTGTTTGTCAGGCTGTTTACCAAGCGTTTACGTATTGTTTAGGCTCGTTTACATTGCACGATATTTGCTTTCGAGGGGCAAAATGTGGAAAATAAGAATTTTTCCGTGAAATGTTGCTTACTTGCATTTAATATTGTAGCGCTGCGCCCGGTTGTTCCATTAGAACTATTTGTAAGTAGAGCGTATGTTGCTTCT
>JAHPZR010056255.1:27500-107500 GCA_019787425.1 Platygyra sinensis | reverse complement strand
ACTTAAACATTTTTGTTGTTTATTGGTTTAGCTTGGGATCACGAGGGTATTGATCACTGGAAGATTGAATCATTTACAAGTGAAGATAATCCACATGGTATGCTGGAAGAGAGTTCATTTGCAACTTTGTTTCCAAAATACAGAGAAAAATATCTGCGAGAATTCTGGCCTTTGGTGGAAAAGAAACTTAAAGAATATGTAAGTTCTTAGAGTGCTTGATGCAGAGGCAGTAGGAAAGGAGGTGGAGGGTTGGGTGACGACTAAAGTAAATGGATGTGAACTTCCAGGAAAGAAAAGGGCAGGATGGTGGGATTAACAAGAAAACATATTGGGATTAATGAGAAAAATATATTGTTTAATAAATAAATAAAATGGGCAGGAAAGCAGGATCTCAAAACCCTATTGTGGATGCTCTGTTAGGTCAAATCTAGATTGAAGAGTCATTGCCTTACTTTCTTACGTTATAGAGACATAATAGTTTATAATAGAAAAACTCCATTATGGGAGGCAGGGAGATCTCAGGAAAGTTGTGCTGACCTTTGTGTAAAGATCTCATGTAATTCTTTCCTAATTATCAATAATGCAGTTCATAAGGATGTACTGTATTTTATCTTTGTCCCCAGTCAGTGCCACTGGCACTAGGACAACCAAACACTTTTAATAAAGGGTATGTATGTATGTGACACATTTATCAAAGGTTATTGACTTCTCTGTTGTTTTTTTTTTCCCAAACCTTTTTTAAAGTCGTTAAAGTGTCAGCTAGATGTTATTGAGGGAAGCATGACAGTTAGTACAACAAGGAAGACATGGGATCCTTATATCATCGTTAAAGCCAGAGATATGATCAAGCTTATGGCAAGAAGTGTTCCCTTTGAGCAGGTTTGCTAGCAGTGTTCATAATGAATCTGTTTTCTAAAGATTCCATGCATGCACCTTGAGAATGCCTGGAATGGACCATTTTGTAATCTTAGTATTGGATTGGAATTTTCATTGCAGTGGAGGCTCCAGCAGGCGAATATCATTAAAAAGAGATTAACGTCATTTACATTTGAAAAGACTCCCCACATAAGCTTCATGTAATAGAATTTAAGAAGTATCCCTAAGTAAGACTGATGGCTGGCTAGAAGAAAACATACTGTAATCAAGTTCCAGCATTGAAAGAATCAGTTATAGACACTGTACATGTACATGTAATGTCAAATTTTATAACAAATTTGTGTGACACTTTTGTCCACTTTTTTACAATATAAAATGACAAGTTAATAACATACGGGTATCGAACCTTCAAGAGTGAAAATATCTGGTGTGTATCTTGGAGGACAGACCCTGGACAGGGGTTTCATTAAGTTTTTGTGCAGGAGGTCAGTGGGGTTTTTTCAGCTGGGCATTTTTAGTTTTTTTCATGAAAGAAAGTAAGAATCTTGAGAAGACAAAAACAGCTGGGCAAATTGATGGCTAAGTCTCGTTCACAGCCGGTCAATTTGCCTGGTGCCCGGCCCTTAATGAACCCCTTGCCTGGAACTTGATGTATAACAGTATCTATTTTATGGTAGGCTCAGCGTGTTCTGGAAGATGAGGTGGCATGTGACATCATTAAGATAGGATCGCTCGTTCGAAACAGAGAAAGATTTGTTAAGAGAAGACAGAGGCTTATTGGTCCAAATGGAGCAACGTTGAAGGTCAGTTAACAAGTTCTCCTTTTAAAATATCCTTTTTTAAATTCATCTTTTTAAAAATTCAGTGTTTTGAGTTTTAGTGAAAATCTACTAGTGTCCTATGATAATCACAAATGCTGTTTGCTGTTTGGCTACACTACTCACTCTCTAATTATTCTGTTTTAGATAGTGAGTAACGTACATGTAGCAGTGCGGGTTTGTTAACAGACTGGCAGCCGCTTTTTTTCTATTTTTGAAGTGTCTGTGGAGAGGATTTAGATGAAGTTTTGAACGACTGATAGATTTATACTTACAATAACAACTAGATTATTTGCTCTCAATTTCTATGGATGATAGAAATCTAGAGCTCATAACCAAATTTTTTAATGGGAGAAGGAGAAATGCCGTGAGGATACATGTACGATGCAATGTGCAAGTGTTTCCACAGCTTTTTCAAGTTCTCTCAAACTTTCATGGGTGTTTGTATATCACTCAATGGAAACTTCAAGAAAGTGTTTTCTACGTTGAAAAAACAGCCCAAAGAAAATAATAAACAATGTAACTACAACAACTTTTATGCATTTTTATCAAATTGTATGTAAAGAAATACAATTTGAAATCAATCAGCATTCACATTTCCTTTGGGCTATTTTCCAACACTCTTTAGTTCTAAGCGCAACTAATTTAAAGTTGTTGTCTTTGAAGGCTCTAGAATTGCTGACACAATGTTACATCATGGTGCAAGGAAACACAGTAGCTACACTGGGCCCATACAAAGGACTAAAACAGGTCAGAACTCTTCTGCACTGTCCATTTTGTTTTGCCTGGATGTCTTGAGTGTTTGCCATGCTTTGTACTTTGATCTTGTTACAGTACATGTAGCTAACTAAAAACAGACATTGTCCATTTTAAAAAAAATTTCTACTACAGTGGAACCCCGTTAATATGACCACCTTCGGTTCATGGAAAACTGGTCTTATTAACAGGGTGGTCGTATTAAAGGGGTTCTTTAAATAGGAAAATGACTGACTGAGCTTTCTTTCGGGCCAGAATAAAGTGGCCGTAAAAACAAGGTGGTCATATTAACGGGGTGGTCGTATGGCGGGGTTCCACTGTAACACGATTTTTCGACCGCGCGCTAGTTTGGTAATGATTTTTAGTGTTTAACAGCCAGGCTGCTCTGACAGCAACATAATTTTGCAAAGTAACATAAAAGTTAACAATATGCAGTTTTAAAATTGTTAGTAGAAGAGAATCAAGGAAACTGTCTTAGAATTAAATGTAAGGGAATTTTAAAGTAACCTTGTGGTCAGTTTTTTTCAAGAGATTTGATCAGACTAAATAACTAATGAAGTTCAAATGCTTTGGGCTTATATTTTCTCCCATGTCTCGTCGTCCATCAAACTCATGACTGCAGACAACAAAAATATAAAGAAAACATTAGGACAAGCCTGAACTCTTGGCCTACAGCCGGAGCACCTAATAATAATTACTGACACCAGTTTTTTTATTGTATTTCACATAGGTTCGTAAGGTGGTCGAAGACACAATGAAGAACATTCATCCAATTTATAACATCAAGGTTTGTGAAAATTGCTTGAGGAACAGTGCATTTAACTTTTGAAATGAATCAGAGATATAATAATAAATCGGTGCTTATAGGGTGCATTTCTGATCTCAGTGCGCCTAACAACAGATCAGTCATTAAAAAAAAAAACGGAAAAAAAACGGAAAAAAACCGGAAGGTATCTACGAATGTGTCCAATGGATCTTATAGCAGATATATAAGACACAAGAAATAAATAATTAATTAACAGTAATGTCTCTAGTCTAGTCTACTCTAGTCTACTAATCAAATAGTAACATGTTTAATGTTAAATCCAGGATTTCCTTATTTCAATGAGGCTTACTAAGCCATTATTTTGTCACTGGGATACAGTTCGGCAGGGTAAAACCTTGTGCTGTACAAGCTACCATTAAGTGTTAAGTGTAGTTGTATGATAACGACAACAACAACAGCCATGACAACAACCAGTGGCACTCCCTCCAGTCAAAAATGCTGAAAAGTTTGGGTGGGTGGGTGGGGAAGGGGGAATGGTAAACATGTCTCTTGGGAATATTATTATACTTTGTTGGAAAGTCTGACTTGTTTAAAGTTCATGCTTTTTGTTGAGGGAAAGGTATATTTCATATTAAGTGCAAAGCAAAAACGTGCTCGTCAGTTACCAGCAAACCAAAATTCTTCTTTACAGACTTGTAAATGAAAAGCACCATGGGTTTGCTATGTAAACTTATAGACAAGGTTTTAAGTTATGTACTAACCTTCTCATTCTATCTTCTCTGCAGACACTAATGATCAAAAGAGAATTGGCTAAAGATCCAGAGCTAAAAAATGAATCTTGGGACAGATTTCTGCCAAAGTTTACACAGAGAAATGCAAAGAAGGTCAAAAAATCCAAGTTTAAGAAAAAGGAATATACTCCATTCCCTCCGCCGCAAACAGAAAGCAAGGTAATTAAACATTGGTTTAGTTCAGTTTCACTTTTAATCCGCTTCCTAGTAAATTTTTTTTCTGGGCAGTAAATACATGTAGGCATCAGTTGTTAAAGTTTAAATGAAAGACTTTCGCAAAGTCATTTGTGTTTGTCAGCGGTCCCGGCAAGCTTTTTTATTCTTTGGGAAACATGTTTTTTTTTTTTATGAAACATTTTGTACTGTTTGGAAATGCCAATATGGTTGCCATGAATACGCTCTATCACCTTAAGCAACTGTTTCATTTTCTCTGTGATGTTTAAACTTCCCAGGTGTGCCATAACTGGATAATAAATTATACACTAAAGGATGAACCAATTGTTAATACTGAGAAGTATGAGTAACATTATGTGAACTAATAAATTGAATTTCGACAGATCCTAGCAAATTGATACAAGAAAATATCAAACAAATACGTCTTGTGAAAAAATGTGAAAACCTGCTGCACCTCTTTGAATTATACCTTATTTAGTAAATTGAAGGACATGTTAGCAATGTTTGTTTTTTTCCATTCAGATCGATAAACAGTTAGCAAGTGGAGAATACTTTCTTCAAGAGAAAGAAAGAAGATTAAAGGCCCAACAGGAAAGAAAGGTATGTATGCAATCCAAAACAAACAATTGAGGGAACACTTTCTTACGAGACTTGTTTTAAGAATCCCCTAAATGAAATGTTTGTTTCAAAAATTGCTTCTATCAGTTTTTGTTGGTACTGGGATGAAACTATCATACTATAAACCTGATTCTGAGTTTTTTCTATCTATTTAAAGTTATCCTTCCCAATTATTTTGATAGGCACGGCAAGTGGCAGCAGAGGAAAAGAGGAAAGCTCAGCGGGAACAGGCATTCATTCCGCCAGTGGAGGAAAAACCCAAAAAAGAAACTAAGAAGAAAGGTATGATGATATTTTGTAAGTTGATATTTTATTAATTATTATTCTTTTATGGCCTCTAAGGTTATGCATACCACATCATTACAATTGCATGTACATTTATCACATGGTTCTAAAAGCCATAACCTTCTCAATTACTGTGTTAAATTTCAATTTGCTGGCTTTTTTGAATTACTGGTAATTTTCGAATGCAACAGCAAAATGAGAATGTTGTTATGTAACCAACAATGAAGGTTTTTTTTCCTCATTCCATAACTGTTTTTGCAGAGAGTGATAGCAAAGTGGACGTGGAGGCATTCAAAAAGAAAATAAAAAGTTCACAGGTAAGAGCAGTTTGGTATAGAAGCTTTTTTTTGTTTGTTTGTTTGCTTTTTGAAAAAAATTATCTTACATAAATTGAATATTGCATTGGAACTGCTGATCTTTCTCTGTCCCCACAGAAAAGAAGAATTATTGGACAGAGTGCATCAGAAACTACTGTAAAAAGAAAAAAAGGCAGAAGTTAAAAAGAAGCTATTCAAATAAGAATTTGCAGTCAGCATCGTCGACAGCCACTAGTACTGTCCAGCACAGAGGTTCCACCATGCTTGTGGCTGGTGATGTCATCCATGGAGGCAGGCAATACTGAAGCTTATTGCATGAACACGTGCATGACAAGCTCATGAGTGCTCCTTAAAGTCTGTACATCTCTAGAGAAAATACAATCAAAGACAATTTATCAATACAATCAAAGACAATTTACAATGCTTCAGTGTTTCGTCGATGCATTTTCATTTGCTGTTTCATACACAGTTTGTATTTTTACTGTAGCGAACTAGTGTTTTGACACTTCATCAATTTGAGAAAGATTTTATGTATAAGAAAGAAAACAAATCATGATGATATCAACGTCATATTTGCACCACCCCTAAAAGACTACGAGGATGGCAAGAAGAAAGATGCTTTGACGTAACATTATTGTTCTGTAAACATAGGGGTAACAAAAATAGAAGTAAGCTAAACAATTTTTATAGTTATTTTGTCTTACCACTTAAATTTAATAAATGAAATTGTGACTTGGATAAAGTGAAATAAATGAAGAAACGTTCTTAAGTCGAATTACTCAGAAAATAAATTTTCTGAGTTCCCCAACGGGAGTCGAACCCATGACCTTCCAGAATACCGGTTGGACGCTCTAACCACTGAGCTATGGAGGACTCACATACTGAGCCTCGCAGTATGGCAGGACGTGCGTCATTCACAATAACCCAGTTTACGACCTTACTCGCCATGAGTCCTCCATAGCTCAGTGGTTAGAGCGTCCAACCGGTATTCTGGAAGGTCATGGGGTCGACTCCCGTTGGGGAACTCAGAAATTTATTTTGTGAGTAATTCGACTTGAGAACGCTTCTTCATTTATTTCACTTAAATTTAAGTTTTAATGAGTTTTAGAAAACTTGATTTACTTACCCTGCTGGCTTTTCTCCCTTGTGACATTTCTTATTTTCCCAAAAATAGGAGGACCCTACCCTACATCCGCCCCTGTGCTTATAAAAGAACGTTTTGGGCAGGAAACCTGCAGATGTTACTCAGAAAGCGATGTATGTCTTAGCATGATTCCTAGAATTAAGATTCCAACAAATGATGGCTAGAAAGAGTCTTTCTGTCGTCTAGAAACTCGCCCAGCTTTTGAATTTATTCAGTTTGAGTTAAGAAACTCGAAGAATGGGCACGTGAAGACAAATAACACGCAAAAATTGGTTTCCCGAAGGAGAAGATTCACACTTGTTGAATTCCGATATTTACACTATAAATTATTACAAAAAAACAAAACAAAACAAAGGAAATTCATTCAGTGTATCCTAGTAAACTTCACAGTACTGAGCGACGATAAAACTGAAGAATTCAACGAAAAACTTTACCTAAGAATTTATGTGTTTAACTTAACGTGCTCAACATTTACTGGGCCAGCCATTGACGGTTTTTTAAAAGCATAAGCAAGCACGCGCTGTGTATGGAGGGGGAATTGGGACAAAAATGCAGTTGAATCAAGTTTATCAGGAGCCATAATCATGCCATTAGACCATTAACGCCATGCTACTGAATCATACGTCATTCTATCGAATTATATACTTCATGTCAATGGCATGGCGTTTATGCCGGTTCATTGGCATGGAACTCGATTCAGTTACATTTTTGTCCCAATTATCCGCTGTTATATTATTGCACCACTCCGAAGTAATTCAATTCTAAGCAATAAAATAACTTACCTTTCATCACTAATAACTTCATCTGAAACTTCTTGTAACATTTACGTGCAAGTCGTTTAAACTCTACCTGGGGCAAAGCTTCGGCGGTTATTTAAAGAAAAGGTTTTGAAATTTGAGTACAGGCTAGGCAATGGTGACTGTCAGGAGGCCATTACCCGGAGCTTCCATCTTCCATACTGACCCCCCGAGTCAATCCTGTCCCGTATCTTTTTATTTTTAGAAGCACCTCCCACGGGGATTCTCGCGGGTGTTTTGATAATAGCCAATCATAAGAGAGCTGTGGCCTTCTATTGTTATACGTCACATACAGGCCACACGAAAGTATTTCAATAATGGCGGAAAACAAGGAAAGTTTATCATCTTTTTAGGATGTTATCCGGACGTCAGCGTGTTTTCGTGGGAAATTAAAGAACTCCCGCAGATATCACAGTTGTAAAATTAAAAAGTACGGGAAAGGGTTAAAGGGTACAGTTGATATGGAAGCTCTGGGTAATGGGCTCCTGTGACTGTTAGATTGGTTAAATTTTTTCTCTTCATTTGCCAAATAGGGAGGACAGTTTTGCTTGCCATACGTGTCAACCAGTTCTCTGCTTGTGTCCCGAGCCAAACAGGACAGGATCTCCAAACTCAGTTTTTAGGAAACGTACCTCTGCCGATCATAGGTGCATAAAGTGGTTTTCTGCAAATGAAGTTTGTGTTAAGGTGGATTTATCCTGTGTACAGGTGCCCGCTCTCCTCAGAAAAAAATCAGAGACCCCGGGCGGTTGTAAACAGGTTATGTGCGCAGCCGGGCTGGAGTCCACCTTTGTGACAATTCAATCCGCGAGCAAGTATGCCACGCGGACCTGCGCGAATCTTTTGCGAAAAAACTGGGCCGAGTCGAGTGTGAAATGAAGTCGTTAGTCGTTACAGTTCAAATAGATCTGCCACTTTGATCGTTGAAAATTAAATTTTGCACAGGTAAGTGCTTTAATTTATTTTAATGGTTTTATAGTGGACAAGAAGACTAAATTGAGTAGCATGGATTGCAGTAGCTAGGCTTAGTTTCCGTTTTGCAACCGCAGTCGCTAAAATTTAAACTTGAAATCAACTTCAAAGGGCTGCCTGTATTGTTTGTTGTTTGCTCGTTCGTCAAAGTTTGACAACCTTTTTCTGCTTTTGTTCGAACATTTGGCCAGAAATGTGTAAACCACGATTGGGTGTAAGAATAGTTCACTACGATTTTTAGAAATCAAGTCAAGTTTACTGCGTCTATACGCTTACAATTTAGTGAGTGAAGTAAGAAAGTAAAAATTAGTTGGCAGTCGTGGTGAAAATAAAGCCACCAAAATTCTTTAAATTTCCTCCTTTTCTTTGGCTTAAACTGAATTGAAAACCGTCGACCAAACCATGAAAAATGTGGGATAAGAATTCGCTTTTTTCTTCTGTAAACCAAAAACGAGTCTTCAAATATGTAATCACGTACTCAAGTTATAAACTCAGTAGAGGGAGGAATCAAGAAAAGAACCTGTTACGTTGGTTTGGACCTCCGTACCCAATCACTCCTTTGCAATTAACATCAAGTTTTCTAGTGGGTTTCAAACTAAAAGGTGCAACATTTATTTAGCGAGAAATATAATCCAGTTTGGGAAACCATTACCTTGAAACCATTTCATGTCAGAACTCATGCATGATCCGACGATGTGCAATGTTGTTGATTTTGTCATCAGGATGCAGTCATCATCACAAAACACATGGACACCACATTGCCGCGAGTATTGCGATGGCAACATAGTTGAGTTCTATTGCCCAGAATGCGCAGCAATGTTTTGCCGCGATTGCTATGACAGGGAACATTGTGGAAATGAACGAAAATCACAACACGGAAAACTCACTGAACTGAGGGCCATTTGTAGCGTTCACAAGCACACTCTAGATTATTTCAGCCTCACGCTTCTTCAACCCATGTGCATTATTTGCAAAAAGGAAACCATGCTTACTCCAGAATATGAACATCATGTCATCGACCATATTGAGACGACTGTACCAAAGCTAAGATCTCTCATGGAAAAGAAGCTGGAAAGTGCTTCCGAAATGATTGACAGATTGAACCATGAATTAGATAGGGTAGAAAATGTCGCAAGAAATACATTGATCACATCAGTTAGTTACATCCAGTGTTGTTTTGCAAGGCTGCGGCAAATCCTTGATGACAGAGAAGTCGAACTTTTGACGAATGCAAGAAAATACTTTGATGACTTTGTGGAATTTGGTGAAGGGAGAATGGAAGCACGGAATGCTGTGAGAGACCTCAATGCTCTGTCTGACGAAGGTGGATGTTAAAAGCGTTTTTTTGCAGATTAAGTATTGTTTAGAAAATGGTAACAAACCAATTTAAAAATTCCAAGAATAAAATGGAACCAGTGAAGGAAGAGAAGCATAGTAGCTTATCTTTTTTACCTAGGAGTTTTGCAGTGGGGTGAACTAAAAAAAAACATTTATTTATTAATTGACCTTAACTAACTGGGATAAGCTATGCCTAAAGTCTGAGCCTCAAAACGTCCACAACAGGAGCTTTCGTTGTACCATTTAGAGTACTGAGTTGAGTCGAAACTATATCACGGGAAACATTTGATAATTACTAAACTGATTTTAAATTTTGTTGCAGAATGGGACGGTACTTTGTAGGGATGAAAAAAAAAAATTCAAGCCACATCCAAAAAAACAGGATTCGGGTACCTCTTTGGAGTTCTATGACTTTAAAAAATTTTTGAGAAGCCCCTATGTCCTTTTTATATGGCATAGCAGTACTTTACAGATTACGAGAGAAGACGCCAATTATTTTAATTAATTAATTGATTACTTAATGAATGCCTCAAAGCTCTTTTTTTTCTGACAATAAACAGGAAAATTGCTTTTAAATAAAGATGCCAGAAGCCTTGTTGTGGAATTTCCATCAGTGTTCATGCAACTCAAAGACCTGTGCAGTTCAACGGTGTGTGAACGACAGACCAAGAAGTTGAAAATTATAATTGATTTTGAGACAGATATTCTTGATGAGCTGAAGCAAGTTGGAATCATGAAGTCATACACTATTGACCAAACTGCAGGTAGAGTGGAAATTTTTTTAAAAAGATTCAGCCTTCTGTTTCAAGACAAGTCTTCCAACTGTAACATCTAATTATATTTCTTTTCCTGTGTATTATTGCAGATGAGAAAACAGGATGGTCAATAGTGGCAAATAATTATGATTACAGCAGCTCTTTAGATTTTAAAATAGGTATTGTATGTTTTAAACAAATGTTAACTGTCAGTTAAGATAAATGTAAATGATTTAGTGTATTGTAAATAAATGTTGACTAGCTACTTGCAGCTATTGCAGATAGTGGAAAATTAAATTAAATTAAATTAAATTAACACACTTATGTCTCTTACTTCTGAAAAAATTAATACCACAGTTACTGTATTAACCTGTATGATGTAAACAATGATTTGTAAAGAAATGGCAGTTGTATTTTTCTCTTTTTGTTGTTGTACCCTTGTTACTTGATAACAATATTAGTCGCATAAGCTACGGATTTTTTAGAAATTATGCTTTGATTGTTAGGTTATGCTAGAATTAGCATTGCTTTCTTTGCCACTGCAAATTATCCCAAAATCTTAAAGTATCAAGAGCACAACAGGGCACTTTGGTCCTTGAAAGTCCTGAGGCTTAACAAATGATAATTAAAGAAAATTTACTTATATTGTAAAATTCTAACCTGTTGTTTTGGTAACAAAGCTGGTTGTTGTTGTTCATGTACAAATTTCTTTAGGTATGAGGAGGCATTTCTCTCACCCACCCTCTCAGGAAGAACATAGCAACAATGAACCCACAGATGGTAACACCAATGTTATCAGTTTTGACTTAACGGATGAGTCTAACAAGTCACTGAGGACTCCATTGAAAGCCACAATAGTGACATCATCCAAATTTACATCACCTTCACCTCGAAAGCGAACTTGCAAACCAACTGCCCGGAAGTCTGCTCAATCACCGGAGTGGACACCAGCCTCTCCCATTCAAACCCCCTGTGTAGCTTCACCAAGAAGGAAAAGAGGAGGAGAACTAAGCAAAGAGTTTATGGTGAGGTTAAATAAAATAATTAAAATATGTATTTTTATTTATGACTAGGTAGTCTTGAGGTAAATCTGGGCATTCTAATTGGTTCCCTGTTGGCCAGGATTTTCCCATACAATGGACTGTTTCCTTGGAAACCGCCCTAAGACATGTGTTGTTTGTTTTTCAAAAGTGGGCAAATTCAGTAACAATCATGGTCTGAGTGCCATATCATAAACTACTCACTAATGATTGCTAAAGCCGTGCAGAGGATTTTTTGCCCTCAGGCATTTTTGTATGGATCTCACTGTGTTTGGTCCATACTGCCATGACCTCATGCAAATCTTCCCCAATAGGTCCTTCACACTTGTTTAGTAAAAGGTTATTATGTCCAAGTTCTGTTGTATTTTCAAATTAGATTCCTTGCATTCTTATTTTTGTTATAAATATGCCATTGTTTTCAAGTGTTCAGTGATTTTGAGTCATGCCTTACATCAGTTTTGGACATGGCGACAAAAATGACACTCAGGTCATATTCATGACTACAACTTCTACAGATGTCTTGGAAATTGATGTCTAAAGAAAAACACATGAAATTATGTTTCTTTCTGTCCTGCAAATACAGAAATGTGACATCATTCTGACAGAGCTATGGGCTCAAGATGAAAGCTGCCCATTTGTGCGCCCTGTAGATAAGAAACAGGTCAGCCAAGCCAAATAATTCACCAAGTATAGTTGATTGAAAAAGTGTTATGCATTCTGATTTAATTGTCTCCTGACTGGATTTATGAAAACGGTGTCAATAATTCGTGCTAAATCACCCATATTTCACTTTGATTTCACAACTCCTGAAGGCCTCTAAGCGATGCACAAGGGAAAAAATAGAGAAAGGAGAGCAGTAAAATGCAGATAAACCAGTGGAGGAGAAAAAAAGGCTGACTTTCCTTTAATTTTTAGATCGTAAACTTTGGCAAGAAAAAAAAAACGCCCGGTCAGGGCGCAAGTTCTTTAACATCATTTTCATAAATCCAGACATATATTTAAGTCCTATAAAGGCAGGCAAGTTCATCAAGTAACATCAAGGGCCTATCAAGCATACTCGATCAGCAGCAACAGGTGTTACAGGTTATGGTCCTTGATGACAGACCTGCTCAATTTGTAAGGAAAGGTTTAGATAGTATGCGTCAAGCTTTATCAAGCTTGAACTAGACTGAGTCTTGTTCGCAGTTGTGTTGTACAATTACTACTGTGACACGAGGAATGTCCTATAATTTTGAAACATGTTTTAAAACTCTACAACGATAACTTTGTTGTACCATCAGATAATCCAGCATGTTTGATAGGCTTGACGATGAAAGCTGTATGCGATTTTGTGTAATGTATGATGCATTGTGAGCAATGCACACCACAAACAACATTGCACTGCACATTGCTAGACTGAGCGCTAGAAGGAAAATGAAAAAGTCCCCCAAAAAGAAATTGCCTTCTAGTAACTTAAAATATTTATTTTTCAAACTGTTTGAATTCTAGTCGCCAGATTACTATAAAGTCATCGAGAATCCCATGGACTTGTCCATTATCAAAGAAAAACTGCACACTCTTCAGTATGCCTCTGCTGTAGATTTCGTGAAAGATATTCGTTTGATGCTTAGCAACTGTGCAAGATATAATCAGGTAAGAATAAATAGCTTCGGTGAAATGTTTAGAGTGGATGTTAAATACTTACTGTAGAAATAAAAGGTAAACGGTGAAGTACTGTATGTATCAGGTCAAATGGCCCATACAGCCAGCACTTATTCTGATGCTAGCTAGTGGGGGATCTAGGGGAGGGGCCTGCCCCCTCCCCCCTTAGTCTGGATATAACATAGGAAGAAAAGCCGGCAGGGCAAGCAAAACAAAACCGCACCCCTCCCCTTACAGCACTTAGCTCAAGATGTGGATCCTCCACTGTAGTCCATCACAAGGTCAACCCGTTTTCCGGTACCCATTTGTACACCTGGTTCGAAAGAGGTACTGTGTATGAAGTGTCTTACCCAAAGACGCAATGTATCCCACGCTCGAACCCAGGCCACTTGATCCGGTGTCCAGCGTGCTAGCTATTGGACAACCGTACCTCCTCCACTGTGGAAAAAAGTGTTCCATATTGAACATGAAGTAGTTGAATATCAGTAAACCTGCATTGTTGCTGACCAGTTGGCTGTTTGCAGTAGTTCGGCAAGGAGTCAGGAATTGGCATCTGTCAAGATTCCTAGTTGTCAAGTGCAGCAGCTCCTGAGCATGCTCATTCATCCTACTCCTCGAGAACATCGTTGTCTTGCCAACTGCTAGATTACTCCCGTTTCCATAGCAAGAACCCAGCGAGGAGGAGGGAGGGTGGTACTCTACAAAGTTTTATACGGGGAGGTTCCTCGAGGTCAAACCTCTTACCCTTCTGTATAGCGTTAAGACAGAAAAGGTACCCCTTTCGTTAACATTTTATAGAAAAAAGGTACCCCTTTTACATACCTACTTAAGAACACTGCATCTCTTTTCTAAACCCGTGGTGTGAAGTCAATAAACAATACTACGGGAGAACATCAAGGACCTCAAGCGTGACCAGAAGAGATGTTAACCAAAAAATGAGTATCATCTATACTTCGACTCATGAAATCCCTACTGGCGCGAAAAAGGTATGTACCTTTTCGCGCGGAGCCTCCCCGTACAGGCCTTTATAGGGAGTACCTCCTTCTCGCAGGGCACCGAGAAAACTTTAAAAACCTTCATAGAATGTATGTAAACAGTCAGTGAAGAAGCGAGAGTAATTGGAAGGGAAAGATCGCTTGTAAATGAATGATATCTTTTTGTATTCATTTATCGCCACCACTAGGACATGAGAGCTGTGAATCCTATATTTGGTCTTCATCTCCATGTATTTCAAAACCAGCAACTATCAATTTTTATTTTCTAAGTAATTTTAATCACGTTTTTGTCTCTTTTAGCCTGGTTCTTATGTTTTTGCCGCTGGTGAAGTGTTTGGGAGTATCTTCAACCGTTTACTGAAAGAAAACTTTCCTAACTTTGAAAATGTCCTTCTAGAGGATAACGAGAATAATTCAGCTTCCGACAAATAGTACAAATACTGTGCTACTAATATCATAAACTACTGTCAAGTTGAATTAAAATGTCTGTCGTACCTTCGTGACTCAACTCAGGCCTCGCGTGGGAAAGACGCGCGGTTTTTGGGTCAAGGTGTGAACATAAACCTTGCCAGGATTTCAAAAAAGACGTTCTCGAGAGTTTTGCTAATATTCATCTTTCTCCCTGCCTTTCACGTTTATTTCCGAGGGCACTGTGTAAGATCGAAGAAGTTACTGAATCAGTACGGATTTTGTTGTTTACGCCGTGGTGCCCTGTCGAAGTCAGCCAAGGATTCCAATGTTTTCATTTTCGCGCCTTGTATTTGATCAAATTTCGAAAGCTTTTGTTGTAGCTCATCTCCTGTGAAGTGTTGTTAACGTTGTTTTTTACATCCTCACAGTCATTACATATTAACATCATTTTAATCTGACTATTAAAATAGTCAGATTGTCAGTCCTAAATATGAAACACTTTTGTCCCTACAGTCCAATTCTTTAGACGTTTTTACCAAGGTTAAAACCTAACGCGTTTTGTAAACACTGTAACAAACTTCAATTAAAAACAACTTTTTTCGTCTGCCTTTTCCGTGTGTTCAGTATGAAAACAACCCTCTTTTTTTCATTTCAGAGATCATTGTTGACTAAACGCAATTCACTGATTTGGAAAATCGCGGTTAAAGAACATGGTGTTTCCTCATTAAATATCCGGCTAGGACAAGTTTTGTTAAGTTAAGTGGTGATGATGAAAGTTAAGTCTTCAAATGAATTCGAAACTGCTTACTTTAATCGATACTACCATTCATGCGATGTAGATCCACAGTCACCAGTGCTGTGTCTAATTGGCTGTTGACTTTCGACTTGTTTAATGGCCAATCGGAGACAACACGGGTCCTGTAGAACTTCGATTCGCCCGGCTCGGTGTGGGAGTCACCAGTTTTCGGGTCAAATGTCAATGAGTTGCGTTCGTTTGAGGTTTTTTTACTTGGAACGCTTAAAATCAGAGAGGCGTCGTTAATTTACTGACGCTAGTCTACTCTTTAGAGGTGCGTTCGGTTTAGCCCTTCCTGTTCCAGATATAGAGATTACTTCATGGAAAGCGCGTGCGTACGGGATTTTCGCACGAGTTGGTGAAGTATCTGAAATCGAACGAGTGAGCGCAGCGAACGAGTGAGATTTCTGATACAAAACCAACGAGTGTGAAAATCCCGTACAAAGCGCTTTCCATGCTGTAATTTGTTTATTTTATACATACTGAGATTTTTTTTATTTATCCAGCTTTAATTGGTTCTCTAAAATAATTACAAAACTCCTGTATTAAATTCTCTTCGAAAAATTAAGTTTTTACTAAAAGCTCGACTGAAATCTTCACCATCTTTTCTTCTAACAGCTACGATAAATTCACTGATATATTCATTAAGCTCTTTTGGCGCGATTTCCTCGATTCTTCTGCTTTCATTTTTGGAGTTGAGAAACTCAGTCAGCAAACTTACATCTCTTCGTGTCTTTGAAAGAGTGTTCTTGTTTTTTTGGTCTTCGATAAACTTGTCTATAGGTTTGTCTAGAGACACAAATCTTCTTGATTGTTCAGCCATCCTCAAAAATACCTCCTAGCTCTTGATAAGTTTGAATTTATACGAACAACTCGAGTACACCGAAAATATTATCTTGTCACAGGTGCCCGACAAAGCTACCCGCGATGGCCGCAAAAAAGCCCGCGAAAACACAATTCGCGTAAACCGTGGTTTGTGATTGAACGAAACGATTTTTTCACGTGTGAGAAACTCGTTTCGCCTCTCTGATTGGTCGAAGTAAAATCCGAAACGCTCTTTCACACAGCAAAATTTGATGCGAAAATCTCAGTATATGTAAAATAAATTCAGTTACGGGGTGATGACATGACGAACTTCAGCCCGGTTAGGAGGGCTGAAATCTCGTTGTGGTTACATGACGAATTTCGGCCCGGGATGAATATATTATCCCGACGGTCAAAGTCAGCCGAGGATCAAAATGGTATCAAGGTCACTAATTGCGAAAATGGGCGCATCACATCTCTTGCAATTTAGCTTTTTGCAGCGCTCAATTTTCAATTTTTGGGGGATAATGGCAGCTTATAAAATGGAATACAAGCGGAACCTGTCTTTAGCCACACACAATTAGGTCAGTAAGAGATAAAGAGGAGACATCTTCAAGATAGTCTGTTCGTCTTCACATATCCGAGCCATGCTTTACCTTAGCTGCACGGAAATTAAATTGTCACAATGCATTTAAGGTGATTCCTCAGAAATAAAATTTACCGATGAAGATTTTTTAAACTTTCTCTGAATGTTCCCTACAAAGCACTGTTTCGAAAAATAAAATAAAAAAGATAGGTCACCATTATCGCAAAAGAGAGATGATGAGCCAATCTTGCCCCATTTATGCCTGTACTCGTGCTAATCTCGCGCGTTATTCATTGGTCCAAGTTACATTTTGCGGTAGCTGAAAGGACAGTTTATCGAAGTAATACTGGGAAGAAAACTTGACAGGAAGAAAGCATGGAACATATGAGCAATATCCTAAAATTTGTGGAAAAAATCGCACCATTTAAAACGAGGTAGACGAAATGCGTTCGTCGAGTCGATGTTTTCGCGGTCATAATTTACATCCTAGAGTAACGGTTTTGTGCACGGTTTCAGCTATATCTATTTTTCCTTCCGATAATTTTTTTTAAAATTCTTCTAGATTAAAGAGGATAACATGGGCACTACTATTATGTAATAAAAAATATAGGTCACCATGCTCGTTTAAGAGAAACGAGCTTTTATTTCGCTGTCAAGCCTTGCTTGTGGGAAATTTGTTACGTTTTGCACGTGCACGCGCTCATTTGCGCGCGCTAATGACGAAACAATCGTGCGCAGTAGGGGTGCGCAATGCAATACTGAGGAATCACCTTAAGCTTTGAAATTAGCTGGACATCGCAAAACAGAGATTCTCGATTTTATCAGCTTCATTCCACTGAAACCATTTTGTCCTCTCTAGCAATTTTGTTTCCTGGTAAACAAAATCACGGCACAACCCCAAGTTAGCTTTCAGCAGGGGCAAAAAAGTTCATCCCGATTACATGTTTTTTTTGGAACTTTTTCAGCCAGTTTGCCCAGGATGTGAATTTCAGCCAGGTTTTTCAAAGCTGAGGTGCGTTTTATGTGCAAACGCAGAAGCCCTTTCATAACATTACATGGTGATGAAGGTTTCAAATTTTAATATAGTTTTCATATACTATTTCTTTTCAGAATATACAATTTTTAAGAGGTTTGCTATATTTACATTTACAAGCATTTAGCTCTACAAAGCTAACAATATATAAACAGTCCTAAGAATTCAGTAGACGATATTTACTCTCACCAACAAAGGTACACCTGATGTTTCAATAATTTCACAAATTTCTGAATCACAACGGGTGGATTGTAAAATGTTCCTTATGTTACATTAGCATTTTGTCGTTTGTTTTGTCTTCTCTCACTCTAAAATTTGAGCAATACGGGTGGGGAGGCTGGGGAAGCGTGCGGCAACGACAGCGGATGTTTGGGCAGCTCCGCCTACCAACAATACTAAGTTTTCTTGTGAATTATTTCGTTTGTAATCATTCAAGTCTTTGTTTGTTTTGTTTGCTGCACAGAGGAAATCGTTAAACTTTGTGGCGGGAACCATCCCAACGAGGATTTTTCTCAGAGGACAAGTTGTCACCGATGATACAACTATTTTGAATCTGTGTGTTTAGATTTTGCGCTTTTGCTTAAGAATATACCAAACAATCGACGCACCTTACGTGGAAATTCTATTCAAGGACCTCCTGTGTAACTGACATAGCCTACCCTACCCTGTCGTCTACCTTATGACAAGAAATTCCTCTTTTAAGGCAGTCTCACTTCCAGAGCCCTCTGTCGACATTGACTGGGAGAGTCCTAGAAATGAGATTGCAGTTAGGAATGATGGTCTTGAGCATGCGAATGAAGTTTAAAAAGTGATTCGTATTTGACTTGTCGACAAACTCATAGGGACTCGTCAATTTCTGGACTGGAAAATCTGATGTTCATCTCGGAATGAAAAGAGATAGGACGCTTAGAAAGCGAGCGTTTTGAGGACCTATGTGAAAAGACCTTCTGTGCAAGTTTTGCAGTTTAAAACAATATTACTTAGTTTCATGAACTTCTGATCATATCACGTGCTCATTGATTGGTTGTATTGTCGTTCTTCATGACGCTGTGTTTGACATTAAACAAAATACGAGACGGATCCTGCCAGTTTTCCATAATAACCATACTGCCAACACTCCAGAACGTTTGTAGGAATTCGAAAACGCAAGTCACAGACAACAGAGGGGAACCTAACCTTTTCGAATTCTTTTAAAATTTCTCGAGTGTTCCATAATAAGTTCATATCGTACTCTGGACAGGTCCGTTTCTGGGTCCAGTATGACTTCTCATATTTTGTTTTGTCCTCACTAACGGTCCTACAAGCGACTACAAGGTAACACTCACCCTCACCCTCCCACCCCCCTTCCCTGGGGGGACTCCCATATGAAAGATCGGGGAAGCTCGTCGTCTCCCTTGGGTGTATAATTCTGGTCTCACTTAGGGTGTTCATGATAAAACGCCACAATAGTCGAACCTCTCGTAAGCGACAACCCAAACTGTCAAGCTTAGATGGTCGCTTACGAGAACTCAGACCATGTTGGGTCAAAATTTTCCCTTATTAACGTAGGTCGTTTCCTTTAAGACTGTACAGTGTATGCGCATATTTTCTTAAAATTTTCAGGTGTTTTATTCATTTGAAAAATCAATTTTGAGAAAATCTTCGGTACTTCCCATTGAGAAATTTCCGTCTCTTAAACTACCCTGTCAAGTGGTCGCTTACGGGGGGGTAAAAACAAAGGAAATTTTAAATTTTTAGCTCCTAAAAGAGGTCGCGGTCGCTTACGAGAGGTGGTCGATTACAAGATGCTCCAAATACAGTAATTTGACTTGGAAACTTTTGGTATTTTGGAAAGCTGGTCGCTGACGAGAGATGGTCGCAAACGGAGGTTTCACTGTATTTTCAGCTGTCAAAGTATCTTTTAGGGTGCACTCGAAGAAATTTTAAAGAATAACACACTTGAACGTTGTTATTTCCGTTTTTCAGTAAGTTCGATCGACAAATTGACGTCAGTTTTTTAGGGGTCTGTCCTGTATTGATCATGAATTTTGTCATAACATTGTCAAAGTAGCTGTGGATCCACGAGACGATAGCTGAGTGGATCCGCAGAACTTTGACAATGTAATGACAAAATTTGTCATCAATAACAGGACAGACACATGAAAAACTGACGTCAACATGTTTTTTTACGATAACAAATTGCCAAATTGTCAGCTCTCGCTCGTTGACGCATCGCATAAATTATGAATTCATGTGTCTGTCCGCTTATTGATAATGAAAATTAGCCAGTGAGCGCGCGAAAATTTGTGCAGTTATCGTTGAAAGGTCTCTCGAGTCCAGTCTACTTATACGGGCTCAGTCCTTTCCTAAACAGCGGCTGATTATCAAGCCTACTCCGTTTTAAGAGGTATCACATAAAGCTGGAGTCACGCCCATATTAATCTCCTTTGTGGTTTAAATTCAAACTTTTCGAGGAACACACCGAATCTTTTCATATTCGGAGAGCCACGAGATAAAAAAATTGACATAGATTGTTTCGTATTAAAAATAAAATAAAGCATCGAACACAACATGCACAGCAATTAATTTCTTCAAATATAAAATCAGCAACACTTCTTTTGAATCAGGTAACAAACGGCTTCCAAATCTGAAGCAAATCTCTCTTTTGTTAAACATCTTGGTAAGTCCCATTTTCGGTTACATTTCCTTAATTATGATTGCGCACAAAATATTCGCTTCATTTACCCAAGGAGAGCAACACAATACAGCACTTTAAAGAATGGTGTTGCAAATAATAAAAATAAGAAATAAAAAATATATCTTTAACTGAGAAAGACAGTTATCCAAGAAGGACTTACACTACAACAGAAAGAAGGCATCAACAATGTTTATCTCTACACTCGCCACCTGTTGTGACAATTATTTCATTACAAGAGCTCGAAGTTTTCTTCTGAGACCGGCACTGTAAAGGGATCAAGAGGCTTCGACAGCAGCCAACCTGCGCCAACAACACACCTTTCTTCGAACAGCGGTATACTGAAATCCTTGAGCATGCGCAAACATCAGTTCACGTGGTTCTCGTCAGAGTTGTTGATCTTTGCATTGGGTTTTTCTGGAGTAGGTTTATTTAACTGGCGGACAGCCACGAAATAAAATAGGCTCACCACGGTGACAACGGCGTGGAGAGAGGTCAAAACGATTAGAACTTTGGTGCGAAGAGAGATGCAGGCCAGAGCCAAAACTACGAGAAAGAGAAAAAAGTAATTTTGGACAAAATCAGAATAACTGGCTTCACACTAGAGCTGTTCTAAACTTTTTCTTATTTGACCTTTTTCTTACTTGATTGACTTGTAACTTGAGATGTGTATCTTTATTTTTTGAATTTAATTAAAGACATCGAAGGTAAGTATAATCTAAGTGCACTTGGAACCTACTTTGAGAGTGAAGGGATAAACCGTACCTACTTGGACTTTACTTTGTGACCATGGAAACGTTCGTAGATCAAAGAAGCCGAAGTGCGCCGTCAAGTATGGTCTACATCACACTTGAGAACGCACTTGACCGATAGGAAATGCGATGTGTAGCGTTGCTACAATTCTGATGAACGGACCAATAAACAACTTGCTTGAATTTCATTTTCAGAGACAGCCCGGCTAAACCATTGCTTTTCATATTATTCGACGCCAAATGCTCTTTAGCAAATTTAATACAAAGCAGCTGCTGTTTCAAGTTTCAACCAAGTCATTTCTTTGCACCCAAACAACTCTGTTGAACATGTTGGACGAATCGCACGGAAATGCATTTTCTCGTTTAGCTAAAGCCCTACAGCGATTTCTTTGCCGAAAACCGCGCTGTTGAGCCATCGTTCTAGAGAAATACGAAGATGTAGTTTGTTCATTTGTATTGCTGCTATTGCTATGTCGCTCCTCACCAAAAAAGCAACTGTATGCATTTCTTCTCGATTTTACTGCCGAACAATCGCAGTTGTGATATGTATGACTGAGTCATTACTGGAAAATGCTTCAAATAATAATATACTTTGTTATCAGATGTGAAGCCAAGTAAAATCTTAGGTGCGACCTGAGATTTTCAAGTGCACTTGATCTTACTCGAGACTAACTTAGCTTCTGGCGTGAAGCCAAGCTATGTCTACAAACGACCGTCAAGAGACAGTGAAATCCTAGGAAAGGCTTTATGTATGCCGATGCTGAGAAGCCTTCTAACTTCGTCTGCAATATCTGTTTAGGTCTCTTCCTAACACCTAACATCCTGGTTTCTCTTTAACTTACAAGTATACGCGTAGGCGAAATTAAAGGTATGACCTAAAAAACACTCCGCACATGGAAAAAAGAACCGAAAGTCTGCCTAGCAAGACACATATGGTGAAACGATCAAACAACTAAGCCGCAAAGCAGAAAAATAGGATGCCTTGTTTATAGCTTAGAGACATTTTACCTTGTACATTTTCAATAAACATGCTACTTACAGAACGTCGCTGCTCCGCAGTAGGTTGAATGAAGCACTAGTATGCGCCTGTGAAAAAAGTGTTTCTTTAGTTATAGTAGCCTGAATTTCAGCCGTCTTCTCCTCTCGCTAAGTCTCGGGAGAGAGACGTCTGAAGGCACTGGGCGATAATGCTGTCCGGTGACGTCACTACCCAAAAACCTGGTAGTGGTTCTGATTGGTTGCCGTGTTAATTTATTTGCCCGACGCGAATAATTTGAATAATTGTATTGCCAAACTTTGCGAGTTCACTGAAGATGGCAGAAGAAAATCGCGAGCTAAAACCACAAGAGTTAAAGCCGTTTCTGGTGTATGCTCGACATTTGGAGTTCAAAACCTCAATCCGCAACAGGAAAAGGCAGTTGCAGAATTTCTTAGCGGAAGCGATGCATTCGTAAACTTGCCTATGGGATATGGGAAGTCCTTAATATATCATAGTCATCATATGGCTCCACTAGTCAGTAGCGATTGAACTATCAAAGCAGCACAGCCATTTTCCAAACGAAAGTTAGTCGTATGCAAAATTTACCTAAAAAAAGTCTGAAAACTTGCAGCAGTTCACTCGTAAAAATTATCATTTTACTTTCGATATGTACGGCTAGCACACTAAATACACTGGCATTAAACACTCCTTGAAATCCATAAATGAAGACGTTTGTTGGGTTTTTCAACGGCCATTCTCATGCACGAATGACTCCGAGAGCAAACAAATCTGCACGCGAGCAAACAAATTATTCAGCAGGTATTTTCTTGGGGCTACGGGCTGAACATATACTTAAACCTATAAAACTTATAACCTATTACCACAAAATTATAAGTTTCATTAGAAGTTCTGTTCAGTCCGTAGCCCCAGGAATACGTAAAGAAATAATTTAGTTCGCCGCGTTGTAGATTTGCTTGCTCTCCGTCTCGGGGTCATTCATGCATGCGAATGGCCGTTGAGAAACCCAATCCGCCCGTCTTCAGTTACAAATTTCAAGGAATATTTAATTCCAGTGTATTTAGTGAGCTAACCGAGCATACTGAAAGTAAAATTATAATTTTTACGAGTGGACCGCTGCAAAGTTTAAGTCTTTTTTTGTAAATTTTGCATACGGTCGTTAAGGAGGCGGAGATGATTGACGTCACCAAAACTTAACGGTTTTGTCTAGACTTGTTTTTGCGCTGAAGGTCGTGTGTGAAATTTCATAAATTTCCACATTTCACTCTTGACGTCACCGGACAGCATTATCGCCCAGTGCTTTCAGACGTCTCTCTCCCGAGACTTAGCGAGAGGAGGAGACGGCTGAAATTCAGGCTATAGTTATAGTAGTCAGCTAATTCAATCCAGGTATACCGTGTTACAAAATCCTAAAGACTTACTTTATGGAAGATATCGTTGTGGGTTTTGCACCCCATGAAATGCCAACGATCCCTAAAACATGGAGAGATCAGAAGAGATAAATCATTACTGGAGACATCTCAAATGAGAATCGGTACCTCCATTTACGGTGCAAACCGTTCGAATTAAATTACGATTGGTAACTGAAAGATCATGGATCGGATGACCTTTCTGTTTGTCTGCCTGTCTGTCTGTCGATCTGTCTGTTTATCTGTTTGTTTGTCTGTCTGTTTTCCGTCCGTCCATATATCTGTTTGTCTGTCTGTCCGTCTGTCAATCTGTCTGTCTATCTGCCAGTCTGTCCGTCTGTCTGTCTATCTGCCTGTCTGTGTCTGTCCGTCTGTCTGTCCGTCTATCTGTCTGTCAATCTGCCTGTCTGTGTCTGTCTGTCTGTCTGTCCGTCTATCTGTCTGTCAATCTGCCTGTCTGTGTCTGTCTGTCTGTTTTTCTGTCTGTGTGTTTGTTTATCTGTCTGTCTGTCTATCTGCCTGTCGGTCTAATGTACTCTCCATCGATTGGTCGAATTCTTACTCAAGCCATGCATGATCTTTGCCTTTGAATCTTTCAGTTCAATTTTTTTCGTTTTCAGCTTGGTGAATGAGAAACCGCGTTAGTCTGTAAGGAACAAGAAGGTCAAATAGCCGCCGCAAACCTTAAATTAAATCTCAAAACAACATCAGTTGAAAAGTACACGTACCTATCAAAGCGCTGGCCAAAAGTCGGCAACATAATGAACCGGCGAATGTGGTGGATTCTTTACTGTCACCGACAGCACGTAGACACTGACTTGGAAATATCAACAACTGAAAGAATAATAAAAAGGCTGAATGATATAACCTGGATAAAAACTGTAAGGTCGCCCAGATTTGGGGAATTATTTCAGTTTTTCATTTCCCGCGCAAAGTGAAACTAAAAACCACGCTGCGCGAGCGCGACACACGCGCTTCGCTTTTACAGGTTCACGCGGAGGGGTTTCTATGATAGTCTATCGTAGCTTGTATTGTACTTACCACAAGTGAAACTACAGAAAGGAAAACTGGTACCACAACCTGCCATGTCCTACGAAAAGAGAAAACACAAAGATAAACAAAAAAAATAGGTCCAAAGCGTACCTGTACCAAAACTGTGCCTTTTCGTGTGCTGTTTAGGATGAACTCGAGCAAAAGTGGTCGGCAACTTAGCGCACAGGGCATGCGCATCAACAGGGTGGCTATATTAGCTAAATCTGGGCTCGCTGGTAAGGACCTGCCTCCTCCCCAGGCTTTTCTGTTTCGTTGCTTTTAGCGAGCGAACAAGAAAGCGCGAGCAGGAGTTGAGGAGTGCGAGCGCGGTGAGAGATGGAAAGAAGATATCCATCATGTCCATGTCCTCAATAGTTAATTATATTTTTTACTATTGCGCGAGCGACAGGGGACAAAGCAGAGTAAAAACCTATCACTGACACCTTTTTCGAGTGTTTGTAAAATACTGAAGGCGCCTCTAGAGAAATGTCCGATTTGTTTGATTGAAGTAATTATCCACATGTTGAGACATCACTCATAGTTCACCACGAAGGACAACTGTAGAGTGGGAATTCAAAGACAACTTACTCGTATCCCCTTGGTATACTGATAAAGTACGATTCGTGGCTTCCAAGTACTTGTAGAACCTAAAAACAATCATGCAACAAATATTAGCTTCACAATATGCGGCTATAAATGAGCCTTGAAGGAAAGGATTAGAAAATTAAAGAATGCTCTTCAACCTAGAGCATTTTTAGACTCAGTTTGAACGAATATCCAAATAACTAGTCAACCTAATCTGATGACTGGAGGAGGAGAGAGTTTTAAAAGGGGAAGGGGAAGGGGGGTGGGGTCAATGTTTCCAAGACGCTCGAAAATCGAAGTTTACTGCCACGTGTCTCAACACTTTTGTCGTCCATTGTAGCTTCCCGAAAATGAGTAGCAAATGACCAACTTAAGACATCCAGATTTCAGTTTCAATTAACCGTCAAAAGATATCCTGAAGCGGTAACAGGCAATTTAGAAGTTACTAGACTAAGTCAAGTCTATTTAAAGGAAGGCAATAAGATATTGCATAACAAAAATCAACAACACCGAACACCAAAAACTTCCCTTTGTAAATAAAAACAAACACCAAATGTGTCAGGTGAACTAAAACCCTATAATGCTTCAGAAGCCCTTTGAACACACAATGTAAATTAAATCGGTATACCAGAGCTAAGACAGTTGTGCGATTCTTAAATATAAAACAAATTAAACTCAGCATATTTTATAATCGGTGTCAAAGAAAGCTGTTTAAATGAAAAGGCCTTTGATTGAGGAAGAACACGAAAATGTTACGTAAAAACAAAAAAAGCCAACATAAATAAGCGAGACTTCGCTAGTTGCAAGCACTTTAAGGAATTCCACGAGTTCAACCGTTTTCTAAAATTCCTAACAGAGGGCGACAATGATTATCTCTGAACATGATAATGTTGGGGTTTACGGTCGTAAGCAGGTGTGAGCGATATCTTTGTTTGAATTCAGATCATTTCAGCGATTTTGGCATCAAAAAGTCAAATGAAGTCGGTCAATAAAAAAAACTACAGCCGTGTAAATACACCGAGACAGGGGTATCGCTCCGTCTATACAGTGTCAACGCAAAACAGGCATAATCTAGGTGTCATCTTTCTGTCTACACCTCAAGGTGACACAAACACTAAATAAAACCGCACGGCTAAAAGCATACCTTTTCGAAAGCTATGGCGAGTACATAAGCAGGTTTAAGTGGCCGTAAACACTATTTTCAAGAGGAATCACTAATGTGAATTATTACCTAGACCTTCAATCAGCGATCGATTCTGAGAGATTTACATCGCTGAGACAAAAGGTAAAAAGTAGAAATCCGGTTTGAAAGAAAAAAATAAATAATATTATCGACAAGTAATAAAAAACTGTAGGACAAAATCGTACTTATCTCATATCTGCCCTCGAGCGATTTCTGTCCGTGAATTAAAAGACGGAGTTATTAGTTGGCAATTGAAAAAGAAATGTACCTTTGTTTCGTAGCTATAAAAAGCTCTCTTAAAAGCTCTTTTTGATACAAAATGGAAGTCTCATTCAGTGTAAAACCGGACGAAAACCAAGATTTCCTGTTTTAATTTTTTAAGTTTAAAACTTTAAATGTTCAGCTATAAAACTGAATAAGATGACCTAGATTTAAAAAAAATAGTGACAGGCACGTCACAGAAAAGACAAGCTGTAAATATTTCAGGCTTTTGATCTAAAGAAACTGCAATGCAAAGGAAAAACAAAACACGTAAAAGCAAGGGATGTCAAGAAAGTAAAACAATTGTATATTTATATATTTCTGGCTTCATAAGATGCGCCACATGGCCTTTTTCTAATTCTGCTCTGTCACTTTTTTGATTAATAAAAACGAATGCATATTAAACTGGCTCAAAATCTTTGCTAGAAATTTCATCGTTTATGGACTTCGGTACATTGAGTTTAAAATTCGCGGTTTTGGTTTTATGTTCTCGACAACATGTTAATGACACATGCGAAACATCGAAGAAGTTTGTAACATTATTTACTAAACAAGAGTTTGGCTATTGTTAGCCAGTTTATAGAGTCTTCCTGTAGCTCTGAGAAATCTTAAAACAGATCGAGCACGGGGTACTTGAAAAGAACGCCAAGCGCTATTCAAAACGAAATAATAATAATATTTAGGACAATAAACTCTCGTACATCCTGGTGAATATATTCACACGCCGCCAATGCACTGCAATATTCTCATTTATCAAAGAACAAATAAGACAATCAAGTAGAGCTTGAAACCTTAAGCGATGTGGTGAAAATCATGAATACAGCTGCCGTAGCGGCGACGATAGTTAGTGAACGGATCTTTTTATTTCTTAGACAAAACGTGTGGAAAAAAGCTGGAAAACGTTCTCTAATCTGATACTAATATTCCCGGAAAGTAATTTTAAAAGCAAAAGCTCTGTCAAACATTCACAGCCTCTGACAAGGACATTGTGGGAATGGAAATTAACAAAAAATAATAGAAAACAACAACAAAAAAGAACCATTTTTTCGCTCGGCACAAACAAGCGCATTTCGTCCGCTCAAGGTTTTTTTTTTTTTTTTGCAAAGTGCATAAGAAATTAAAATTTCTTTAGGCTGATCTAAGTAAGTGCTGCTAAAGTAATTATCAAAGCAAGACCCATGTCAAGATTTACAGCTTGACAAATGAATATTATAATGAGAAAAGAAACTTATTCAAAGTGCGGTGAGCGTTCGGCGACAGTACATTGTAACAACGCGGCTGCGTTTCCAAAGCGCGCGAAAAAACAACCCTGCCGTTTTATTACCGCATCCTACGCGTCTTATTTAAAACATACCTTCGAAGGTTCCTTTCCTCCGATTCCAAGAAGCTTTCTGCATTTTAAACGGCTCTGGGCATCATCAAAGCTGCGCCTGTCAATGAACAAACAGTGCTAACATGAATACAAACAGCTTCCAAATCGGCGACATTGTTCCTTTTACCAAAATCTGCCCAATTCTGATTTCAATGCGTTTTGGTAATGCGCGTGTAATGTACAATTATACTGGCTTTCCTGAACAGCAGTTCTCATTGCCTCGAGATAAAAACAAGAAATCTTTATCCGCATTAAAAAAAAATAAGAAAATATGCATGCAACAAATGAAGAAAATACACCAAATTGAAGATCGCAACATGATACATATTCACACATATTTTGCTATCTGGAACAAAGCAAAATAGATATAAACAGTACAAATTTTTGCGTTTCGAAGTAAAACATTTAAATGCGTTAAATATCACGCGATCTCCATGCACGTCGCCAGGGTATTGAGGTCAACGCAGAAAATTGACCGCAAAAGTCTGGCTGGCGTGATATGTCTCAGGCCGATATTTCAAGACTATATTTGCGCTAACATTTATAGCGCAAAGCTAAATACGATCAAATCGCTCGCCTGGAAGAGATAAATTAATACTCGAGCGTACCTTTTTGCGATAAAACGCATAGCGGAGATGAATACGATATGGGCGAGTCGACTTCGCGATCTTAGGAATTGGAGCGGATGGTGATATCAAATCAAAATAATGATCCGCCGAGGAATCGCGAATGAAAGCATAACGCGAGCGGAGTTATCGATCGAAAAAGTCGTTCAACAGCTAACAAAAACGAATTAGAGCCATCTTCATAAAGACCTGTAGAAACTCTAATAGGCAAAATTTCGCATCAATGGACCCAAACGACGGGCTACATAGCCCGTTGACAGTGCGGATTAACACAAGTATTAGATATTTACAGCATGCAATCATTTGGCCGAGCTAAGAAAACGTTCTGAGCTATCGTAACACAAGCTAGACATGCGAAAATGTAGCTCATACTTCTCTGTCTTCACCAGGGCCGGTCGTTTATTATCCGTGGACATCGTACGCCAATTACGAACAAAATCTTCGATCGTTGTTTTCGAGTTGCGAACTCGAACTTACTCCGGATACCGACTTGTGCGAAGTGGTACTAACAGGGGAGGGCTGGAGTGGTAATTGTTTCGCGTATTATTCAAATATCTATTCTCCACTGGCTGTTTCGACCCGAGCGGAGTATTTGTAATTGCGATTGAGCGAATGAAATCCATGCCTGATGTGATAAAACAACATTAAGTTTGCATAACATAGTTAAGAAGAAATAAAAACACTGCTGTTTAATAAAATGAAGTAATGAGAGTAGCTGTCAACATTTCAATAAAAAATAAAATGATAAAAGAAATAAAAATATGGCAGATTGTGTCTAAAACTGGAAAGATACGTCTCCAATTTCGCTTTCATCCAAAACCTTCGTCATCAGTGAGATCTTCCGTTTCGAAGCCAGGAACTTTCATGCTAACCGCTTAATTAATATTTCAAAAAATACTCCACGGCCGATCTGCTGTTTTTAGATTTTAGGAGTAATTATTTTGGGCAAAAAGGGTGATGTAACATGTAAATTTTCGACTGCTTTTAACTCTGAAAATCGCTTGTTAATTAAAAAAACGCCGCACTCCCTTTCGTCAGTTCAGCACGCTCTTACAAAAGTAGAACATGAAACGAACTCCGTCAATATAAAAACGAGGGATTATAACACTTCCGATTTGAAAGATATTCTCAGAGCGACCTCAACCAGTTCTTCAACGTTCGACTGATCATTCGGGGAAAGTCCAATTAATTTTTTTGCACAATGAACGTCTTTCTTCAAGGTCTGTTGGTCCCTTCCTGGATGCAATTACAGCCTGTTGAAAATCACTAATGTATTCAAAGTAGGCCACAATATATCTATGTCTGTTGTTTCCATCTTTCAGATTCGTATTGATTTCGGTCACCCGAAAATGCTTCACCACTCGTTTACGCAAAACATTTTCTAGTGGCCCTCGAAACGGTTGTCATTTCGCAGAGGCGAAATTGTAAATCTAGGTTTGTGATAACTGTGAACGTTGATCGCGTCTGTAGAAACATCGGGATGAATTTAGGTCAAAAAAGCATCGAAAACGAAATCGAAGCGAAACTCGCAAACAATGTGAGGCTCTGCGGCAGGAAATTAAAACGCTATTTAAAAAGCAAAAAGAATAGCAACTTACTTCAATCTTCCCAGCATGACCAATTCAGCAGATTCTGTAAAACTGGAGTAAAGACAAGGGGAAGCGAGCGAGTAGTCCCGATCGAGAGAATATAGGTTACTAATCAATTCCAATCCATGGACCTGACAGAGCAAATGTTGACGTCTCGTTATGCCTCTAATTCGCCGCTTCGCTCAATGTTTTACAGGCTGTGACGTGATGTGTCAATTATATTACGAAGGATAGAGGTACACAGCAGCTACAGGCAGCTGGTAAAACTCGCCGCTTGACTTAAACCTTCTCTGATGAAATACAGAATGAACTTCACTTGTCAAAGAGTGGAGATCGTATCGAAAAATTTAAACGCGCGTTTTCGTGAATAAGTTGAGCGTCAGGCTTCTCTTCAAGAAAACGATCGAATGGTCATAAACTTTGGCTATCCATTCATATGTGGGTTTATTTAACATATTCCAACGTATTTGCATGAAATCCACATTATTTGCATGAAATCCACATTGAAACAACCAGGAAACATCAAACTCCCGGATGTAACGAAGACAAACTTAAAATTGACTACATCAAAAGAAACATCTTTTATATTCACCTTTGGTAAATGTTAGTTCAAAAACTGTGTCGAAACAATCAAATGTATTTGAGGCGAGGTGATATATCACTATACAATCATGAAAATAATGATATTCTTCCTGGTCTCCGGTCCAAATTCATTTCTTTTCAATCACATAGAGGACAAACCCGTCAAGCGACAATATTACTTGAATCATTGAGAAAAATGCAACCAATCAGATATCGAAGTAATTCTACGAACGTCACTTCGCAATAGAAAGTCTTGGTATGACAACACACAGGTTGACCGAATAAAAGATGCAAATTCTCTTTCTCTTTCCTCAAACACGGCTTGATGTATTTAAAGAAAATCTTTCTCGTGCGTGTAAACAAAAACAAATAGGTTGTTTTTTTTTTCACGCAGGCCATTCAAACCGGTGGTTTGTTGACACCATTTTTCGTGCACTAACGAACGAACATGAATCTCTTTTCGGGAATGTTCTTCAGTGTAATCGAAGGCCCGTTGACCCTTGGCCTTGGGATAAATAAGATAAAATTGTCGCAGATTGTCAGCGATTAGTCTGGGCGAAAAACTATCAATTAAGGCAAATCGATGACCCATGAGAAAGAAATACCCTGGGAACTACTAAGAATGAAAGATTGCTTCGATCCCCCATTCTCGTGCCCAGAGCCACCCGTCTTTCTTAGCCAGCGTGGCCTTGATGTCAATATTTGTTTACAAGCAAGGCATTGAAGTTAGGCAACTTTTCTCACTGGGGACGGCATTAAAATGAATTCACGAAAGAGAATTTACAATTCCAAAAACCATATCTAATTGTAAAAAGAGAAAAAAAACCCGAAACGTTTTGTGTCTCCAAGTTTTTAATTAGACGCCAAAATTGGATCGCCCGCGTCCGGCCACATTTAACGGTATTAGAAGAAACCAAAACGACTTTACAATTGTCTCTATTTTTGTTAGCTGCGAAGGAAAAAAACTATTTTAGGGTCGTTTCGGTAGGAAAGCTCGGTCGCTCCGGTTCCGCGCGCGGGCGCTCTCGCCGCTGTATGCAAGGACAGCGCGTTCAGAATATTTTTTGTAGACAGTAGCGCCGCGCAGCGCTGCCTCTCACTACTGACGTGAGCTCAATCACGTTCAAAATGATTGTAAATATTAAGACAAATAAAAAGTTATCAGATGAGACAGCGGGGTTCCATTGTAACTGACTAATCAGCGTTGATAACAAAATAAGTGTATTTCGAGAGGCAAGACATGAGTAGAGATAAAGGCATATGGCAAAAGTTACTTGGAGATAAATCATTCCTGCTTCAAATGTTGCTAGCCTGACAAGGAACACAGACGAACTTGGCAGAGTTCCTTAGGGCAACACTGCGAGTACGCGGCGTTAAGGAAACGCAAACCAGTTTAAATCTTCCAAGTAATTTTTGTTTCTTTTCTCGAGCCATCGAGAAAGGCAAATTGGACGCAAAGCGAATCGAATGGAATTCTCGAGAAAAAATTAAAACACAAACGGGAAGAAAACGTTCGGTACACAAACGTGGCCGGTTTCGGAAACTCTCTCCTTAGGGACTGGTCAAAAGGTACATGGACCAGAGCATTGAATATGTGGTGGTTAGAAAACATGACGCACCCCTCCCATTTGGCACAAAACTGTGTCACCCACCCCTAAATGAAGGTTGAAAATCACATGTCCTACCACCTATAAAAGTAAACATGACATTTTTGGTTGCATTAGCCAACAAAGTCACATTTTGTGTATGAAATTAAATTGTGGTATTATTTACGTTTTTGATTTATTTCTTAAAGTGTCTATACCGCCAACAGGGTTTTTATAGTTATGGTAGCTCTATACTGTGTAAAAAGGTATTCTAAGAAAAAAAGTTGGATTCTGAGATTTTAACTCCCTAAGATATCGCCTTAAAGTTCCCGCTTCAGCCACGCCCAATGAAGTTGACCGTGAGTCAGTGCAGAAAAGAGTCTGGGTTTCTGAATGGGTCGTGACGTCAAGTCAGGAACCACGAGATCCTTCTAGTTTAGGTAATTGTTGTTTCAGTAGTGGTGAGGAGTCTTCCCCGCAAAAAAACAAACAAATTGAAGTTTGCGAAGCAATGCGGTCGTCAAGCAAGCAAAATAAAAGCATAAAGCTTCGAGATATTCCTGAAGTGACGTCATTCGTCACCAATCTAACATGACGCGGTCATCTTCATTGGGCGTGGCCAAGGCGGGAAATTTAAAGCTTGATTTTATGGCAAAAAGCATCGGAATTCACTTTTTTGGGTTTGAAGACATTTTTAGATGTTATGGAGATGTTGAAAACCTAAAATAACTTTTTGGCAGTATGGACACTTTAATGATAATAATAAAAATAATCTAAAAATAATATTGTTTTAATCGTGCAACTTTACGTCATGTCTGTAACCTCTAAGAAAACTTGACCTTGAACTTTTCACACTTGGCCTCCAGGCCTCGCTACGAGTGGAACAGTGAATGGTAGTGAGTCCAAGTGGTGTCACATAGTAAACTACGAGACCCAGATCTATAACCATGTGTACCTTTGGGGATAAATAGCATGCAACACTGGTCGGCCATTTGCTGTTCTTAAAGACCAGCATGTCAACAGAGCGCAGTGTTTTGAAAATGTTTGCCCTGGGACTCCTTGCTCAATCTGTTAGAGTTCTTAGCTTTCGTACAGATTTTACAATACATGAAATTGTCATCTCTATTGTAAACCAGCTAATTGTACTTTCTCAAACACGGTACTTTGGAACTAGAAGGAGTTATCTCTGTTGTCGATTGCGCCAAATGTGTGTCAATTCCTGTCAAAAAACGGGATAATCCACCCCCATGAGTAGCTGAAAATTGAACAACCTACCCCTTATTAAGGACTAAAAAAACTGATGACCCACCCCCTCTCTGCTCAGACCTACCCACCTACCCCAATACTTTTTGACAAGACACTTAGCTTTGCTTTATGGCGCAGCTAAATCGAAAAGGGCCTCTTTCTGTCGCGCCCAGATCACCTCTCTGCCGACGTTCCAAGGGTACGATTAAGGTATCAAAACGAGAACCTTAGGGGTGGGGGGCGGGGGGAACAAAAAAAACCTGGCGGAAAGCCAAAAAAGACTATATTATGAGCTTGTTTTTGTCTGTCCATCCAAGATAAGAGCGCTAATTCTCACGGCTTGACCTTAAAAAGCACAATGAGCTTTTTTTGTTTAACCCCGCATGTGCTGTTTACTATAACCGAGGAAGCTACAAAGATAAATATGGCGTTCCGTTACGGACAAAATCTTCAAAACGCGTTCATATAAATCGAACCGTACCAAAATAAATCGAACCGCATACATATAAATCGAACTTACACAAATATCAGTCGAACCGTACAAAAATAAATCGAACCGCATACATATAAATCGACCGTACCGTACAGAAATATATAAATCGAACATTCAAGAGCTGGTCAGCAGTTAGCAAAAATGGGCAGGTAGGTACTTCATACATGGTAATTGTTATGGGCTTAGGACCTTCCTGTAACTAGCGTGACGTGTTGTTTTGTATGGTGTACCATCGGGCCAAAATTCACAAGCAGCCAAACGAGCGACTTTGGCGGGATGTGTTTGCAGGATGTCTCTGCCTGTTTTATGACCTTTTCTATCTTACACCCAGACAATGAGAGCCATTTATGGTGTTTGCATTATGTTTTTTTTTCCATAATTAACAAACACCTAACTAGCTGGAAGAATGCGTGGGTCTATCATCCATTAAGGACGGAGAAAAATAAGTCTCTCATGCAACTATGGATCAGAGGCTTGCAGGAAGCATGGGGGTCACAGTCTTTGGAAGATGACGTTTTCCAGGTACTGTATGAAGGTAATTTTATGTACTAGCAGATGTCCCTGGCGAAGCGGGGGAAGCGGGTAATGACTCCTAGGTAAATATGTTTGTCATAAAATTATTGCCTGGGGTAAATATCAGCAATGTGGTATCTGTTTGCATGGTAGGGTTGAAGTTTATACTTTCAGAAAATCCTGATATCCTTAAGGGTATTGAAAAAAGAAGAGTTTACTACTGCTTTTCATCTTTTAATTAGGTTAGGCACTCTTTATATCTTGTCCAACCACACACGTCCAAGGACTGTGACCCCCATGCTTCCTGCAAGCCTCTGATCCATAGTTGCATGAGAGACTTGTTTTTCTCCGTCCTTAATGGATGATAGACCCAAGCATTCTTCCAGCTAGTTAGGTGTTTGTTAATTGTGGGCAAAAATACATAATGCAAACACCACAAATGGCCCTCGTTGTCTGGGTGTAAGACAGAAAACTGGTCATAAAACAGGCAGAGACATCCTACAAACACATCCCGCCAAAGTCGCTTAATATTCGCTGCTTCTGAATTTTGGCCCCGATGGTAAACCCCGGGGGGTACTCCCTTATATGGGCTATATAGGTATGTGCGGCCCCAAAGGGTATGGTTTTTCAGCCGTTTTAGTCATAAATAGGGTATCAATTTCGGATGATTTTGGCCATTTTGGTCATAAATAGGGTATGGTTTTTGTACTCTAGCCTCAATATGGGTATGTTTTTAAGAAACCAAAAGAAAATTAACAAAAGTCCTTCACAAATTATGTTTACGGTAATTTAACTTTGGTCTGTGCTAGGGATTCAATTATAACGCACGTCTTGAAACAGGATTTTGATGTAAGGTTCAGGTCATAAATAGGGTTTCGAATTTTTGGTCAGGTCATAAATAGGGTAGGGAATATCGCAGATTTTGGTCATAAATAGGGTAAGGGTTTTGGGGAGCGGGCCGCACACCCCCACCCAATTTTTCTGGGAGTACCCCCCCGGGTGGTAAACCATACAAAACAACACGTCACGCTCGTTACAGGAAGGATTACCATATATGAAGTACCTACCTGCCCATTTTTGCTCACTGCTGACCAGCTCTTGAAAGTTATTTCTGTACGGTACGGTCGATTTATATGTATGCGGTTGGATTGATATTTGTTCGGTTCGATTGATATTTGCGTAAGTTCGATTTATTTGTTCGGTTGGATTTATTTTTGTACGCTTGGATTGATATTTGTGTAAGTTCGATTTATATGTCAGGGGCACCCAACGAGAAACTTCGATGAAACATCTGTTCGGGAGAGTCTACCCGTTCTAAGACTTTCGGATAATGCATTGCCAAAAAGCTACTGATTTCTTACTAAAACATCACCTAAAAGATTCGCAACCAGAGAAATGCAGGGAAAAACAGTCCCTTAGATTTTTGGAAGGGATATTTTTGAAATTTCTGGCTCTAAAAAAGGTCGCCTAGCATTTTCGGGTAAGAAAAAAGTTCGCAGAGAAATTCTTCGAAGGTAACGTTCAGCTAGCAAATTCTGAAATGAAGAGTTCATTCCCTAAAATTTTCGGGCACTTCAATCTTTAGCTAAGAAATCCGAACAGATCAAATTTTTCTAGCTGATTAAAACAACTCTTTAAACAGTCTTTAAACATTACAAGGAGCCCAGAATTATCCCTCAGAGGCTTTTTTGCTTAATTTGATCGTCGGGTGCCCCTGATATGTATGCGGTTCGATTTATTTTTGTACGGTTCGACTGATATTTGTGTAAGTTTGATTTATATGTATGCGGTTCGATTTATTTTTGTACGCTTGGATTGATATTTGTGTAAGTTCGATTTATATGTATGCGGTTCGATTTATTTTTGTACAGTTCGATTTATATGAACGCGTTTTGAAGATTTTGTCCGTAACGGAACGCCATAGATAAACACCATGTCATTTCAAAGTTTCTTAAGGTCAAAGGCGAGTTGTTTTCTAGCGGAAACAAGGCTTCGCGTTATCAGCTTTACTTTTCTCTGATCGGATTTTATGTGCAACCATTGATAAAAAACCAAGGACAAAGTCTACTAAAGGTCTAAGTTTAGATTTGTCATAAATCGTTATTTTTCTCAGTTTTTTTCGGTTAACCCGAGTATTCAACAAAGCTGCCAAATAAAAAATATTTACAACCCTTAAGACTCTTAGTTGTGACATCACTGTCAAATATGGAAGAATCTCACAAATTTTAACTCTATCTTTCTTGCAAAATCTTTAATTTTTTTTCTCTCCAAGCCAAATATATCAAGTTTTAGAAACAGACCTGGTGGTGTTAACTAAAGGAGCCCAGTAACGGTACTTTGAGTTATTATAGCCACGTACAAAATTACCTTGAAATTGAAAGAAAACCTGAAAATAGCAGTTTACTAAGATAGAAAAACACCAAAGAGATAATAATAAACCATAAAGAAACAAGGATGGTTAAGGATGGAGAAGATTAACATGGATTACAACTGACGAACTCGAAAAAATTTGGGCCAAACTGTTCTTCAAGATGCGCGAAACGTATGTTCGATACTTTTGATTTGTATTCAGTTTGAGTGTGGATGATAAAGGTGAGATATCATTATTCCCGCAACAGGATAACCCTAAATATCGGCACACACGAGGGGCCGGGGACGATTCACTGCGACTACTAGTCCCTGCAAAGCGCAACTAGTCCCTAAAGAGTTTACACGGGACTGGCCTAGTCGCAGGGACTTGTCACACGAACAGTTCACACGAAGCGTTTTGAGGAACAAGTCGCAGGGACTTGTCCCAAAAATTCAAACTGGTTTGAATTCGTGGGACTAGTCGCAAGGACCAAAGTTGATCCCTGCAACAAGATTTTAAAGCAAAAATAGCCAGGTCACACGATGCGACTTGTTGCAGGGACTAGACACAGGGACTAGTCCCCTCGTGTGTGCCGACCTTAAACTTTTTTTCGTTTTAAACCACAGTCGTCGGAGTTCTTTGTCCAACATTTGTACTCAATTATAATTCTGTGGCTTACCTTCTCACAGCATAGTCTTTGTAGACATCCGGGGCACTCAATCTCACTGGGTCGGCCATGTTGCTATCGTCGATGTCTTGACCGTCTTGTGTTTCTTCTATGGGTGCAGTTTCCTCTCTGTCGAAGAGACAAAAACGTGCTGAGACAAGCGTCACTAAACAGAAAGAATTCCCTTCCGTTCCTATAAAGCTTATCACTTAGAAAGACTAAAAAGCAATGGCAAAAATGCAAGTGTTTCCTCGTCGGAAAATCGTGACCTTCGCCGGGACTAAACCATTTTTTGCAGCAGTTTTCAGAGATTGCTAGAAAATGTTCTGGAGAGACGTTAATTTGCGTTCCAGCCAGTGCTGGTAATTGGCAATAATTATGTTTACATTTTCAATACAGTTATAGATCGACCAACCGTGTGATTCTTTCCGTGGAGTCGACTTTGACAGCAGGAACTTCTGGCACGTGCAGTATAAATCTATGAATGATACACGCGGGAAAAGAAAAAAGATTTCTGTGGATGCCTCGGTCGGGCGAAAATTAAAAAACGCAGCCTTTATCAAGAGGAACGATGAAAACACTGCAAGTGAATTTAGACAAAGGGTCAGTCTCTTCTAAGAGGCATTGACGTATGACATGATTGAACCACTGCACTCTTGATATTTCGTATGCTAAGGGCGATTACAGTTCTATTTTAGAATCAAAAACAACTCTTGAACAGGCGTGCATGAAAAGAAAAGCCCGACTGACGTTTGAAGGCTCTTTCACGAATACGCTGCTTGAACTCCGTGATTTTGAATAAAAGAGTGTCAAAACCGTGAAAAGTCCTTGTGTATCTCCTTATCAGATAGTTTTCTGTCCCCAAAAATAAAATATTTGGTCGATAGCATCAGTAATGTAAATCTGTGTTTAACCTCAGGTACATTCTTTTCTTGACCCTATCTAAGTCATATGAGCTGAAATAACTTCTAATTTGTTTACTTCTGCGGACATAAACATTCAAAATTTGGCTGTTCATTTGTTATCGATATTTCTTGTCATCTGGACAATTTAGCATGGAATTCAACCAAGCGTTCAGCTGAAACGAAGCCAGCAGACCCGACGAATACAAATATCAAAGACTACATTGTAGAACTTGATTCAACTAAAGTCACGCAAAATATTCTGATAAAACTAACAAGAATTTGTTTCCTTCATAATGTTAGTTACAGATCTATGTTTACTTCTAGTCTTTGAGGACAAGAGCTTTGAAGAAATGGCTCTACGAACTCAAGAAAACTCGCGAAATTAAGAATAAAGCCGATATATCTCCGCTGTTGAAGTATGCATCAGATTAATAAACATACAAGGCGAAATTCTAAGTAAAACGCTGTATACCAAGTTACATTGGTATACAGCGTATCTAGGAGAAGAAAGTGAACATCCCTAACGAATGAAATCTTACCTAGTGAACTGAGCGACGCACGCCTCACTTGTCACAGGCAGTTTATACGAGATGCAAATGATTATCACCTTCGAGGAATTAGTCCAATGTCAACGAGTTATATTGCTCTGTGTGACTCACCGGTTTTTGCAAAATTGCGTTGGTGCGGTCCAAAATCGAATTTCACGCTCGAGTGCACCGGGTGATCACGCGATGGAAATAAATGATCGAGTAATCTTCGGTTAACACTCGGCAGGCATTTTCAGACGATCGCGAAAAAGACTTTCGTAGCGAGAGAAGTTATCGGATTTTCCTTGGCGGCGCATAAATAAAAGCGCAGAGAATAAACAGGGAGGGGGGGGGAGGGATTTTCGTTGTCGCTTATTACAAAGTAGCAGAAACGTATCAGATCTACTATGATTCTGCCTTCCATATCTGTTTTCACTAGAGATCAGTACTGATGACATGTGACCAGTTCAGACCTTCTCGCACCTGAATCGCGTGACCTTCGCGATCGCTCGCGTGACTTTCGAGATCGATCATATGCTTTTCGCAAAAAGTCAAACGTCAAATCAAAATGGTTTTGGTCTGAACTCAAAGATGATCTCATTGAACTTATCTCAAGATAGTGATTATCTTAAAGTTCACCATTAATGGAAATTCTTAGTTTTTTTCAGGTCTGTTATCTGTAAAAGAAAGCTATCTTAAGGCGGGGGTAAACCCGAAAGCCGTATTTTGGCTGGGTTTTATGTTTTTAATGCAAATATCTCGTTTACGTTTCAAGCAATCAAGAATCTCTATGCTCATTTCACATATCTATGTTTTGGGTCGTTTTGTAAATTTTTTGGTGATTTTTAGGTATATTTGGAGATAAATAGTTTTTCTTAAAGGATTAGTAAAATTTATGGAAATAGGAAATTTGGAAGATTTGGTGTTGTTAAAAATAGGTAGATACACTGGGGGAATACAGGGAATGTAGGCGAAGTTTTCGTTTCACAAGGCTTTTATGAACACCGGTTTGTCTGAGTCTTGTTTGAGTCATGACGTCACTCGCGCGCTTCGTTATTGAATAATTAACAATTACTGGACGAGGTTGAGCAAAATATCGTGAATTGTCAGAGGCGAGCTGATCAATTATTTGCAGAAGCCGAAGGCTGAGGCAAATAATTGATCTCCGAGACACTTACAAATCACGATATTTTGCGATAACCGAGTTCAATAATTGTTTTATCATTCGATCACCAAGTTTGTTTTCATATTTTAATCACTTTCTGGCAGTTCAGGGAAGCATCTGCCATTTTCTCTCGAGAGCGTGGTTCCAATTACGAATGAGCAGAATGTTATTTGCAGCAAAACACGTTTAAACGGTACCACGCATGAGCAGACCATTATTTGTAGGCAGTTATTTGCAGGTCACCGGGCTGGCTCTCACCCAATGGAAAAGAAGAAAACAATGCGTCGAATGATAATAAGACTTTTGTGCGGCTCGAACTTTATATGTTCTCGTGCGAGTGGAAAACCATCCTACTTGCAAATACTTGCTAGTGGACCATGAAAGATATGTTCGAGCAGTGGCGGATCTACCTTGAACTAAGGAGGGCGGGGGAAGGTGGTTTTGATTGCCCTGCCGAATTTTCTTCCTCAGTTCTCGCCTCCCTATTAATTTGGGCCAAATAGGAAGGCGGGGCCTTCCCTATATCCGCCAATGTCGAGCCCAGATGGACGCTTGTTTACAAATCCAACATGGCTGTGCTTTTACAGGCTGGAAACTTCCTGAGAACTTACCATAGCTGCGGCCACTGAAATATGAAGTATACTCTACGATTATATAGTCGGCTACAAGATCTCCTGCCGCAATCAGTGTTCACTGTTGTTCTCCATAAGCTAAAATAAAACCAAATAAAATTAACTAAAAAATCAGAAATTTGCAAAGCATATTTTTTAAAGTGTGGTGTTAAGAGTTGTAGCATTACACGTAGCCTGCGTAGCTTGGCGGTTTAAGCAATTTGAACGCGAACACACAAAGCGGCGAAGCCGCGAAAACGAGCTGGACTAACAAACGTACTGGACTAACAAAAAATGCCGGCCATCCGTGCAGGCGGTATCTCAGTTGTCTCTCTCCCAGGCTCCTCACGGCTTTGGCGCTTCTTATCGGCGGTTTCGGTTTTCCCGCTTTCCTAGCGCCTTCAAATTGTCTAAAAACCGCCAAGCTACACAGGCTACCTCACACGAGCCAACCGCGAGCCCAAGTCAACCTCGAATCAAGCCAATTTTTTAAATTTTCTGCTATTTTGTCCCGAAAAAGATATAGATAGCAGGAAAGCAAATATATGAGTATAAATTGTCAAAGCAGTCAAGGTCATTCCACTGAAATAGAACCTACACTGAGATTTTTCTCAAACTTTGCCAATTGATTGTTTATATTATAGGAACTTAAATTTGGAAATAAAACTGAGGGGTCCCCATGTTCGTTTAGGAGCAACAGCACCTTGTTTATTCCATATAAATCCTTATAATAGCACCATGATTATAGTCACGATTGCTTGCTAAATTCACGTTTCCGACGGTTGTTTTTTTTTTTTTGCTCAACACTGAGAATTGGCCCTTATTTATTTTACATAGAGAAATTTATGACTCAATTCAAACCAACAGAAAAAAATGATAGGTCACCGTAGTCGTTTTCGAGAAATGACGATTTACCTCTTTGGCGACATGCAGCCGTAAAGAAAAAGCCGCCATTTTCTAATGCGCGCGCGCTAATCACGCGTAAAATTATGCGCAGTACGGATGCGCAAAGCAATACTGAGGAATGACCTTAACAAGACTCTAAACAACAGGGCCGCCACGAAGCTCTTCGGAACGTCTCACAGGATTGGTTGAGAAAATGATATACAAACAATGGTAACAATGAACCCTAACCCTAAAACAATAGAGCTTCGTGCCAACAAGATCCAATGAAATTAGAGGTTCTAGAGAGCTTCGTGACAACAGAAACAACAGGCTCACCTGGATCGCGTTGCGCGCCATCTCGTAGCCTCACGCAATATATTATGGGCCGGATAGTGTGCATTCCTGCTCAGCCTCGCAAAGTATTACAAACATGGTGGGAACAAACTATTTGCTGTGTCCATTGATAATTATCAAGGTACTATTGTGTTATCCAAATAGTATGTGACATGAACCTAACTGATCTACTGACCAAGAGAAACTGAGTTAAACGATAGCATTTGTGCCACGCGTGCGCGAGAGGGTTACCTCTTATCAGGATTTCGTGCTGCGATCGACGTGCGCCTGATTAAAATACCCTGTCAATTAACTGTTAAGACAATCCATATTCATATATTTTATTTTCCTACAATCTATATATACTCGATGTTAACGTGTAACGTTACAACTCTGGTGTTATCCCCATATCATATCCCCACGGAAGTTCGCTGACCAACGAAGCTTATGGCACATAAATAACCAGCGAAGTTGAGAGACGTCAAAAACGGAAAACCTTCTTGTGCAGACCACAAGTTATAAAAAGCTCACAGAATGAGCTCAATCGACGCAGTTTTAGCCAAGTTGCTGCACCGAATCGGATAAAGTTCTAAAAGTGCTTAGCATCATTCAGTAAAGGAGATGCTTCAGGGTTTGCGCATGGTGCAAAGTTAACCCTGAATTTTTTTACGTTCGTCATTTGTAATCCGTGTTTATCTTCTCCATCCTTAACCATCCTTGTTCCTTTATGGTTTATTATCGTCTTTTTGGTGTTTTTCTATCTTAGTAAGCTACTATTTTTACGTTTCCTTCGATTTTAAGGTAATTGTTCACCTGAACACAATTCTGAAGTATACCTAAAAATTCGTTACATTTTCTATTGGCACTTTTACTTACCTTGTTTATGCTGAATTGCTGTGCTGTCTTTTCTCGTTCAAGGTATTTACATTTACGCTCGTCTAGAAAAGGTTGAAAAACACGGAAAGAAATTACCTTCAGAATAACTTGGATTAAGGGCGGTAAGCCAACAGAATTCACGTGGTGGTCTATAAGCCGCAAAGCGGAACGAATCAACAAATATTTTCGATCCTTTGGCTGCAGCCTTTAAGCTGATCCTAAAACACAAAACAGCGCAGCACCTTCTGATGTTATTGAAAAGGATTTGCGTATCAATGAAATGTCTTCTCTGTGAGCCGGAACAGAAGGCTTCCGCGCGTAGATCAGTGTGCATTAACGAGGGATATGAATCAATATTTCTTGGTTTTGCACGCTGTGCGTGGGCACGTGAGGAGCTTCAGGGCGCACAAATTCCGACAGCTTTGAATTCGATGACTATCCACTCAGACCTACTTGCACCGAAGGCCATATTACAAACATGTGAATTATTGTCTTATCCCATTCAATTTATATAGTAATGCGATGCTTCTTTTTGACTTTCATTACACAACTTCACAGAAATAAATATTATGTTAAGGAGAAATGGACGAAGAATTGTAAACATTGATTCGGTTTTCTGAAGCCAAGTGATGTTTCGATACAGTTTTCTTCCCTCAGATAATGTTTCTTTCGCTATACCATTAAAATCGCACTCTCCTAATGTATATATAAAAGAGAAATCAAAGGTAATCTGAAAATCTCTGTTTTATGATATCTGTCAAGCTTAATCTTGTCAAAATGAAATATAAAAGGTACAGTCGACTCTGCTTAGAGTAACTTGAATTTTCAATATACATACATTATAGTATACGAATTTTTATGACAAAAGTCATGTTGCCGAGATCGGAACAGTTTGGAACCACGAAGGGCCAAAAAAAATCACATGATACGTATAAAGTGCTAATTTGGTTGGGGAAACTATATTCAAATATCGTTTTTGTTGGCTACGTTATACGGAAATCTCTTTGAATATATTTGCTTCACAAGTATTATAAACATTTCTAGAAAATGCGTATAAGTTTTGCATACTTACGTTTTCCGCCAGTCGCAGAAATCTGGCCAAAAGTGATACACAATCTGGTGCAATAAAAATAATTTTTTTTTCGTTATTCTGAGTAAGATTAAATGTACACAGGAGCGGATTACATGAATTGCTTGGGAGACAGGACCGGATCTGTAAGCTCATATTAGTAATTGAAACTTGCCAAATGCATCAAGATAAGGTGTTTTTATAGACAGTAGATTGACGCCATTTACATGCTGAAAAAAAAACCTTGGAATTGATGTTTGTGATTTTCTAATGCTTTGACGTGGACAACAATGAAGTTCAAACACGCGTTTGTGGAAAAACAAAGAACTTGAATAATTAAGACCTAACAGCGGAGTTTTTGCATGAGAAAAAAGACAAGGAAAAAAGGCTTAATAAATAAACCATTTACAAATATTTACCTAAGAGTTTTTCACTAAAAGAAACAACATCTCAATGCCATGAGAAGAGGAATTTTTTTTGTGATTTTAAATTCCGCAATGGAAGCCATATGGCATTAAAAAATATTTGTTGTCATAAGTTAAAATCTTAAACTGCAACCAAGGGCTTTAGTGCATTAATAACAAGAATCGAAGTTACAACAAGTCTGTATTTCGCGATACATATTCTATCTATTTGCTTGGCTCTCGTGTGAAATCTTGTTTTCAATGAGAGCTGATAACTGCACCTCAAGTAACGAGGTTGACGTTTGCTTGTGAGCTTTATTGCTTTTGCTTTTGCTGTGCAGATGATTGGAAATGATATTGAAAGAAAGCTCATTGAGAGTAAAATTCAAAAGGCAAAAAAGTTGAAGAAAAATTGAAGACAACAGAAATTAAAACAAAACAAAGGTGATAAGACAGCCACCGCACGACAAAGAACTGATAAATGAGTGCATGAACGAATGACAGACACTTCAGATGAACAACTGACTGACCGAATATTTCAACGAACGAAACTGAAGCGAGCGAACGAGCAAACGAGTGCACGAACGCGCGAACAAACGAACGAGCGCACAAACGAACGAACGAGCGAACGAACTATCGAACAGACGAGTACACGATCGAAGCCGGTAGCTGTCCTCGACTTAAAACTTCAATTTGGTGTTAACTTTAGTGGACAGAGATTACAGGCTTACAAGACTTCTGTGAATACTTATTGAACAGTACATGACATTTTTGGTTCATTTACCTTGTTCTTGTCTTTTTCAAGGTTCCATAGTCATGCTGTACGTTGAAAAATGTAGCTGTTTTTGAGTTTCGGAATTCCAACATTCTGTATTTAAAGATCTCACAGAAATTAAGTATGAACTTTTGTTTACGCAAAAATTCTACTGTAAATTTTTCACGGCAGGAAAATCTTTATTTGGACTGTAGTCTCAGTCTGTGATTTTTGCTGTAGAATAAATACATTTCGTTTCGCGTTTTTTTTTTGTCTCGACGGTTTTTTTAAAAAAACGCGAAGATTTCTACCTATTTGTCGAAGGAAAAAAACTAACGAAGACAAAAATAACAGTTACTAGAAACAAACATTTTGAGAGAGAAATAATGAAACCATTACCTACTGGGAACACGAGGAACCTGCTTGGGTAAAGAAAATAAATAAAAAAATAAATATTCTTGGAATATACTACATGAAGAGAGGGGGAAATAATCTTTGTGTTTGAGATCCTCGAGATTTTGTTACGCACAAATATTTCTTTTCTGGTATGCTTAAGTTCGCAGCCCAAGTAATAAAAAACCCGGAGAGTTTGTCAACACCCTCCCGAACAATTCCTTATGCGACACTGCGGCACTGTGGTGGGTTGTTGAAATATAGGTGAGTTTTTTTACATTGTTTTGTAAAGCATCCCACCGCGATTATCTTATGTTATTTGCGGGTTACTGCGATATCTTCCCTCGTTTTTGTAAAATGTTACTGTAAGTGCTTTTTTGTGACTTCTCTAACACCATTACGAAGCGAAGAAAAACCCTGCGAAACGTTACTTTATATAAAGCGCACGTGAACACCTTCGCATTCTTGCATGTTTAAATTCAATCGCCCACAATATTGTTGTTCCCATAAATTTCTGCGCGCCCGTTGTAGCTCATTAGCGCTCGCATCTTGAAAGAAAACACAGTTTTATCCGAAAAACCGCTTCCACAACATAAATGAATCTTTTTTCCCTTTTGGTCCCTATTGCTACAAGATACTTTGAAACAATGAGCATCTTTAAGCGATACGTTCTGACAGTTTCTTCGATGTTCGAAATCAAATTTTCTCCCTGAGTTGTAATCTTTTTTAGTCGGGCATAATTAACTTGTCGTATTTTTGTAAACACTAGAAACAACTCATTGGTCAAAAGAGTAATCCGTTAAATATAAAGAGACAGTACAAAGATTAGTAAATGTAATCAGAATTGCATTGATTTTGCGTTCTGCGTTGCCAATTGCTTAATATTCCTATTTCCTTTAACTGCATGGCCTTTTCCATTTTGATGGCGATTGTACATTTCTGTTTAGTATGACTTTGCCGGCGACTAATTCTCTGTGGCGAGTTAGTTTCCAGACAGGTGATTACTGTAACTCGCATGAATAATCGAGTATAATTGTGTTTTTTCGTAACATAAACGACAGAATTAATCAATTGAAAGACCTTGAAGTTTTTCTTGCCCATTTCTCGTTCGTTCTTTTCGATGAGAATTCTGTTGGGCTCACAATCGCTCGCTATTCTGAAGGTGGGCGGTTGAATATAATAATAAATGAACAAAAACATAATCTTCCAAAAAGATCGGGTTTCTTAAGCTCTACCGATCATTGATATCGAAAGAAATATACATTGTGAATTTTAATTTTGAGACTGTTACTGCCAGATGTCCGCAACGAGCTGCCCTTCAATTCTATTGACAAAATCATGTCCTTGTTACAACGACACAGAATCCTCCCTGTCGAGCTTAAAAATATTCTGCGCTAAGTGATCACTGGAATTTTCTTTTTTCATACAAAGCTGAATGAGTTTTACCCGTGCGTTCACATTGAAACCTTTACCATACAACTGTGCGCGAACGAAAAAATTCTTCTGTCGACAAACGCAACTGTGACCGAACTTGATTCAATTTTTTTCTTGAAACAGTGCCGCCAAAATTGCGTGCGGAGAAAGTCCAAAATGAAATGTGCCGGTTTGTAAACATAGACAAACAGTCGCAGCTGAGCGAGACGACTGCGATACAAAACACATGAACAACGATATACTGTTTACCTTAGTAATGAGAAAAATAAGTGTTTCCGCTCAACGAAGATCTTCAGAAATAAATATGTAGTGTTTGAAGAGAAGCGCCGGAGAGGGCGGTTGGCTTTTCAAACGCGACCGTGCTATTTTCACAGAGTTGACATCCCAGGTAGAAAAAAAAGGACATTCGTGTCTAATCCACTCTCGAATCAGAATCCCAGGCAGAGCAAAGGCCATGGGGATGAGTCTTGTTCCCAGTGTTTTCAAGGAACAAAGGGTGACTGGCCAAAATGACTTCATAAAGAGGAGGGAGCCCGGGAAAAGAATAGTGACAGTATGAACTACAATCCACGACAAAAGTACTTGGCACACCTGGCACAGATTTCACGAAAATACACTGACACGGCATTTGGGGACAATACCTAATGGCATCATTAGAATAGGCAACCCCCTTCCCCCCACGCCCAACAATGTTGTAAAAGAGCAATCACAACTTCATCTAAATAAACAACATTGAATTGGGGGGAAGGGGACGAACTGATAAATTCCCTGACAGATACTGCAAGGTATGCCAAGACATTTGTCGGGGATTGTAGCCGCAATTTTGCTACAAAGACATCTTGCTGCATAATTTCATGTAGAGAATGGCTGTTTTCGCAGCCATACGGAGTTTATACCAACTGTACTCCATCTAAACAGCAATGCAACGAAACAAAATGCTCTTTATATAAAAATACGACATTTTATTGGTGAAATCTCGAGGAAGCTCTCACAAACATACTCAACTGTAGTTTGTAGAGAACGCTACAAAGCTCATGGACAAGCCGTGGTGCTTTAATAATCTACGATTAATTGTGTTAAAGATTGAGAACTTGATAAATGAAAGATTTGTGTAGTCTGGTTCTCTCTCACATGCCTCACATGCAGACACACACACACACCCGGGCCAACCCTAACTCTTTCTGTACGGCCTGAAAAATACAGGAAATGTTTACCATTGATAAAAAAGAATATTCTTCAGTAGACGATAAGCTATTTTCTGATTGCAAAATATTGAAGCAAGTTACATGTGAATTGGGATTTCTCCTTATTCTATGGCATGACGCAGCCGGTATATTCTTCTAACCTGCCTAATGTAAAGCCACATTAAAACGATTCTATACAACGACTGGCTAGTTATTTACAATCATGAAGATCTAATATCATACAAGTAACAAGATAATACTTGATGACAACAAGTTGTAAGTGGAAGTCAGATTCAAGAAATGTCAAGAAATCCCTCGTCCTCGAATTAACACCCGGATTGAACCCGATGTAATTAATCCAGAAAATACGTCCTTGTCAGTAACCTCAAAGCTACGAAAAACCCTCTGAGTACAACATCTACAATCCTGTCTTTACGTGGAACATCATAGTGAGACGCGTAGGTTTCTTTAAGTCCTTCATGTAAGCTTGCTTCACATGACCACACAAGACGTGGATTGCACAAGGTCCTCGTCCTCTATGACGTACTTGGTTGTTCTCAGTCTGGCTGGTGTGCACTTCGCTTGTTCAACGGGACTGAAAAGAGATTAAAACACTTTGTTTGCTGCTTCAAAACCACAGGATTTTAGCCATTGATTTGTAATAGAAACAGGACTGAGTGAAGTCCAGTTCGGTCTGTAATCATACGAGTAACATCGCACGACTGCGCGGCGGGAGTCCGATTTGTTCATCACGAGTATGATTACAGACCGACTTGAACGAAACAAAGTCTTATTATTACCAATTGATCGTAGAAACTACAATTTCCGCGAAAAGAAGAATAGCCAAGTTATGAAAGGAAGGGAAAATTTGCATTAAAAAAATGACAAAGGAGGCGTAAATTGTTGGTGATTGAAATCGACGTTGTGATTGGTTTATTTAAACTACAACTTTGAATGTGATTGGCTTATTGAACTGTCCGATAACAACTTGGCAAGTGAATGGAAAATAGGAGTTTCTCAAATCAATCACAATCGAGGAAATTGTAATTTTTAAGACGACTGTGTTTACCACAAGACCGTCCCACTTGTTTGGTTCTCTAGTTGCTGGTTTGTTTTGTTTGTTTGGTTGGTTGGTTGTTTTTGGTTTATAAAACGTTGATTCTCTAAATTAAAAGTTTATAGAATTCATTTACACAACAGTTTAAGAAGATAAAATCCTCACCTGTTCACAGGAGACCCGACTGCTTGGACGCAAGAAACTTCCGGTAGTTTTGGCCTGAAACAACGTCTCTTGGTCACTTCGCGAGGAGAAAAGAGCTTAAAAATAAAATGCAAATTTATCAGAAATGCCGCAGTCGTTTTGCAGAACGTACAGGAGATAATATGAAACAGGAAAGAAATTTTAAAACTGAACCCAGATCAACAAAAATGTTACTAAGACTAGTGGCCATAAAAAAGTAGGATCCTACGACAAAGACTAGAAACAAGAAGAGGAAAAACGAAACTAACCTGGACTTCATAATTCTCTTTAAAAGACAATTTCCTTTTCTGACCGCGGGTCCTTACACAACTCTGCCCAGTTTCCTCCATTTTTCGCGTTTCTTCGTTTGCCATCGCCCCTTCTGCATCTTGCATTGAACTCCCACAGCCCTTTTCTATCTTCATCTCCTCAGAAAATGGTGGAATATCACTCTTAATCCACGGAGAATTAATCACTGTTTCTCGGCTCCTAGCGCGTGTCATTGGTGCGGTGCTGGGAATTGTGCCGGACTTTAGTGTTTTTCGGGCCTTCAGGTTCGGGTCGTCGGGTCTTCGGGTCTTCGAGCCTTCGGGTTTTGTCGACTGCACTGGTTTGTTCAACAGTTCTTTCCTCAACGGATAAAGACTGTCTTTGATGCAGACCGCTGGACTCGAACATTCTACAGCCGAATCCTGTAAAACAAATGAAAGGAAATCAGCTGCCAAATCGCTCTTCATAATGAAAAACCGTTTTGAAGCAATTTTTTTAAGCCTACGTGTCACTCAGTTGTTGTACTACATTGGAAGATCGATAAAAACACACTCACGTCATTGCTAACAAAGATAAGAAAGATGAAAGGGTGAGAGTTTATCCTCCATTCAGGCAATACCAGTTATTTTTGACATGGTACCCAGTCCATCCGCGGAAATTGTTTCCACATGCATTGCGAAGACTGTTTTTTCAACGAGTATGAAAATGCTCGCAAAGCCGCTTGGGCTCCTCACTTGAACAAAATCTGCGTCACAGGATTGGCTATCTCACACCCTCTTGGGATTTCCGAAACCGGGAATGTTATAGAAATAACTTGAGAGGGTTTACTTTGATAATAAGGCCAAAATCAGGGTGAACTCTCTTTTCCTTTCTTCTCTCCTGTTTTCTAACCTGTCTCATGATGCTCAATCCCAGACGAGCTGCTCTCTTAGCAACAGATCTCGTTAACGGCGTTGCTCGCTTGGGCAGTTCACTCTCGTCACCGTTTGGTTTTCTTAAAGACGCTCTGCAGTTTTTGAGGTCACTGCCAAAAGAACACAAACATGACGTTTTCTCAACTGTTTTTCAAATATTCTCAGTGAGAACTTATTGTGAAGTTCAGTTCCTACCTTATGGCGTCTCGTATGCATTTGAACCAGGTCAAAGCTTCTGTCCTTGACTTAGAGTACAGAAGCAATGATTTGTCTTGGCAAGTCACCTGCCATTGAATAAAACGGAGTTTAGAAATGGTGAATCCACGGACAGTTTGATACAAACAAGCACAGTTTGATGCATGTACAATCTATATGTCGCCGTCCACGAATTCCAAACAGCTTACCTTGAAAAGAGCTCCCGCGCCAGAATTGTCTTCATTTTCGGTTAAACCGCCCAAAACCTGTTCCAACTCGCAGTCGATCAGTGGTAAAACGCGACGGCATAAGTACGAGCTGCGAATAACACGTGATAAACCTGTTAAACCTGCTACCAGTGAGCCAAACCTTGCGCAGCGTGTTATAGTTATTTTAAGGACCAAGTTTACGTCAGAATAATACCCTAATGAGTTGCCATTCAAACGAAAGCTGCCCAACATTTCTTTGAGATGCAGTTTGTTTCTTTATTTTTTTTGTAATTTTAATGAACTTTTTTGCAAATTGGAATTTACGATTCTATTTTACCGTTCTTTCAACTTTAAACTTTGGTTTTCTCGGTAGTTGCAAATTAACTGTTACGCAGGGGATTTAGAACTATCAAATGAAAGATGAATCATTTCAGGATTGAAAAGGGCATTCCTTTCTCTCAGCTGGGGCATTCCTTACCTCTGTTCTTTGTCCAGTGAGCCACCTTTCTTGGCGTAAAGAAGAATGTCCGAGAACAAGAAAAACATCCTTTCTTGTGATCCTCGGCTGCAAACCTGTAAAGTTTTTTACCGAAACACGTGTCTTTATTAAAAACAACGCAGTTTCCTAATTTGAATTAAATCAAAATGAATTTAAACATTCACTTGGTTTGTTTCAAACTACAGTGTAGGAGCACGCATTTGGTTTTTGAAGACACGGTTCTGTGAATTTTTTAGTGTCCTCGAGCCCAATGATAGTTATTAATGGCCGTTTTTATGCTAGGGACGTTAAAGTTGTCTAGACAGCATTAACGTCTTAGACGTTAAAGCCGTCTGGTACAAAAACGAGACGCATTTAAGTACACGGCCTAACAAAGAAAAAATACTTTATTCATATAAATAAGACTGGGTTCTACACTCGGACGACACTGGAAACAATCAACTTACAAACAAATCTACTAAATCAACATACAAACAAATCTACTAGATGGTAACATGGCAGGCAGTTAAGGGCGTCACGTTTTTATACTAGACAGGTTTAACGTCTCAAACGTTAAAGACGACTGATAAGAGCGTCGTTTAGACGCTGTTAAAAGAAGACGTTAAAGTAGACAGACGTTAAAGGCGTCTTCCTTATTTTTCGTTTTTATACTAGACGTTAAAGCCGTCTCGAGACAGCTTTAACGTCCGAGATGACATTAACGTCCCTAGCATAAAAACGGCCAATGGGTGAGTCAGTTAAATATTGTATACAATACATGCCAGAAATTTTAGACGATTTTACCTGATTTGGGACAAAAAAGGTTTCCGAAAATTTAACGGCCTCCGAAATTTTAAGCCTTCCAAATAGTTACATTGTAGTACAATGGGCCCTTTGCAGTTTACGATCACATGGTACGAAAACCGCCATGCTGGAGAGCAAACTGCCCACTGGGACCTCCAAAACAAAGCAACTTAACAAAATATTCTTTTGTTTTGGAGGTCCCAGTGGGCAGTTTGCTCTCCAGCATGGCGGTTTTTGTACCATGTGATCGTAAACTGCAAAGGGCCCATTTGTGTTATTTTCTCGTCGGAGTCAGTACCTTTAAAATCTTGAGGCTGCAGTAAAACTATCATTTTTACAGATGCTGTATCAGTTTCAGTATCAGTTTGTAGACGTACAGTGTAAATTTACTTTTATACTATGTTTCAGCTGTAGTTGTTCGAAAAAAATGAAGTCCGAAATGGGATAAATAGTGATCTAAAATTGAACGTCCCAAGTACAGCAATACAGATCGAATTTTACTTAGATAAAAAGCAATTTTGGTACAGTTTTCCTGATCTTTTTTTCACTAAATTAAAAGTATTTTGGCCTTGAGAAAATTGCGACACCAATAGGGTAACTCTACTGCCCGTGACAAGTGATAGGGTCGGGGAGACGGACACTACTTTTTGTCGAGTACAATGTAGGCTGTAGGTCTTTAATTGTCCAACTTTGTGCCGTTGATTTTAAAATCTTTCATTTGATCAAAGTTACTATACCTTCAACAGTGGACCTTCTTTGATAAAAAGCCGTCCTAAAACAAAAGAAATGAAACAACTTTCAACGTAAAAATCACAAGTTTTGCAAAGAAAAGATTTTTTTAGTTCTTTGAATATTTTTCCTTTTTTATACCGTTCTTTTTTTTGTATACATACCAGGAGCAAGAATTTTAGGAGCTCCTTCACCTGTGAGTGAGTTCTGAATGGATAACATTTTCTGAAAGTTCTCCCGCTGACGAATATTTTCATTGATGTGATGTGCAACTTTGTTGATTTCTACTGTGGCCTCTGAAACAAAAACAAAAAATCAGAGTATTGTTGATAGGAACATACATAAAGAGAAGAGCACACGAAGATCTAACTCTCAGTTCGAGAGCTTCACAAACTCACTACTGCCCAGTTTACTTTAATTACCTTTATCTACTTTATCGGGTGTGGCTTCATACACAGACATTCCCCACGAACATTACATGACGACCCCAAAGAATGTCTGCATAGGAGGCTGCCTGGGGTGCTGTGGATACAGGATATGAGAGAAGGGGGTTCAAGTTATGTAGCGCCAAAGGTGGTCTCTTATAGAAGGTTCCAGGGGTGTCCTCCCTCCAGAAAAGTTCTAATATCGAGATCCTTCAAAAATGGGATTTCCTGCATTCTGAGGCCAACTTTTTTTTTAATTTAGGGAGCTCGACTGAACCCATCTACATGTAGATTACCTCCAGTTAAGCCAAGTGTTTCGCTTGTTTGCCAACTCAGCCCAACAGGTTCTATTACAAACTAATACCTTAATAATATATTGACCTTTATGATCCTACATGTATTTAGCACTTTGGAATATAACCCTGTTCTTGTAGAGATCATACCTTGCAACTTTTCAAAATCAGAATGATCCTTAGGTGTCTTGTTTAACAGACTCTCAAGTAACAGCTTATACCTTGAAAAAATAAACAAATAAATCAAGTTGGCTGGTTTGTTTATTGTAGAAGTTCAACTGTTCTTGCCCATGGAGTGCAGAGCATCTCTTTACCCAGGGTTATACAGGGTACAGAGTAGGCGACTGATTATTTATTATGTCCCAGGAGGGGCCGGTGGTTTTGGAGGGGGTACGATTTTAAAACTACTTTCTTGGGGGGGGGGGGGGGGGGCAGTTTTAGAAATGAACTTCTGAACTCACTGGATTTAGTTTAGGACTGAATCCAGTAAATAAAGGAGAATTTCAACAATGACAACAATTTTGTTCACAGACACTGAAACAGCTAAACTTATTTCTAGCAATGTAAAATAACACAAACAATAAACAAGAGGAAAGATAAACAAGATATAGATTGAATAAACAAGGTACAAAGTCTGCAAGTGTAATGACAGAAGGAGAGAACTATGGCCTTGTCAGGAGGAGAGGGGAACATTTTCAAAAGAACAATTGGGAAGGGGGTATTATTTTATTTCTGAAAATTTTGGGGGTTCAGGTTTGAAACAATACTACACTTTTTTGAAAACCACAGATCCGACCCCTTCCGGGACGTAATAAATGATCGGCTCCTACGTTACTGCCTCACTATGAATCAAGAAATCCGAGATCAAAAATTAGCCAGTCTGTGGGTCACTACATGACTATAACACACACTATCACTGACAACACACTATCCCAATACACATAAATTATGTTGTGTTCAGGCAAGAAATTCTATTCTCACAGTGCCTCTCTGTGCTGAGTGGTATGCAAATTTGTTCGGGCTTGCAAACTAAAAAAAATGTTGCAACACACAGGCTTTTAGCCAGATCGGTATTGAGGCATCCCATGGATGTACACTTTTTATCACAAAAAAAACCTGACACAAGTAGCTTGAGCCACCCAACTTAGGTAATGCCCACTTTTAAGACAGTTAAAAAAACTCTTGACTGCATGTAAAAGCCTATACTGCATAATACTGGGGATATCTAGTGAGCAAAAAGATATTCAAGGTTGTCTAATCACTGATAGCAAAATTAAGCCATGACATGAAACATTTCAGTTCACTGTATGTGAAAAAATATGAAAAAATTACCTGGGAACTCGTTGCACTGGAGTAATCAGTAAAGCAGCTAGATTCAATCCTTTACATTCAGCACGCATTTCTTGAGCTTTCTTAAAAGTTGCAAAACTCTACACTCTTCTTTTCCCACTCCTGAGAAAACATAACATATGGAAAATCAAACACACATTGTAGAACAAAGTGAGCTATCATTTCATAGGAATTTTTTGACCTCAGATAAAAGAAGCTGCACGAAAGCTGATGTTCTTTTGAGCAACTTTCAATTTAAATTTGCTCCCGAGTTACTACAGGTATACCACATAAAATGGAGTAATTACCACATCTGTTATAATTTTTTCTCTAGTCAAGGTCATTTTCACGGGCATCGCAAACCAGAGAAAAAATTACTCATGTCAAGGCTGCTGCCTAACAGGAGCCCGGCAGCCTGGGGCACCAAGAAAGTCCTTTGGGCTCCTAAGTTTTTGAAGCATCTAAGTAAGTAAGTAAGTCCAAAACATTACTTGTTGGGCTCCTAACTTTTTGGTTTTTGCCCTTCTGGGCTCCTTGAAATATTGTTTGGCAACAGCCTTGCATGTGATAATAGCTTTCCTTCAAGTGCTACATTCATGTACGTTTTGATGTAAAAGGGGCAAATGACTGACATTTCAGGCTTATAATAAAACCACATGTAATGATAATACAAAAGGGTAATGAATGCATTTTTACTGCCACAGGGTTTGTACATGTACACTTATAGAGGTAGAAAAAGACCTTAAGTGACATCTAATATACAATGCAAGATTCTCCTAGCAAATTGCCTTTCACTTCCTTGTACAAAAAAAGAGAATTTGACATGAGATCAAGAGTCACTTAGGGCTTTTTTCCACACACCCCTTCAGTTATGACCTGTCAAAAGTCCATGACTTTCCATGACTTTTTCCAAGAACCATTTGAAAATTCCATGACCTACAGACTGTAAGTTAACTGTACTCTGGTAGTAGCGTCAAAACAATCATTTATTCAACTGAAATTAAATTTGATTTTTGGACTTTTCAGTTAATTTTCAACTTTGGATCTTATGGCCTTCATTCATAGAAATCATGTTGAATTTCCATGACATTCCATGACCCATCACATCTAAATTTCAGGACTTTCCAGGCCTAGTAAATGAAATTATAAAATTCCATGACTTTCCAGGTTTTCCATGACCCACACAAACCCTGTGCCAACTAATTAAAGATGTTAACTGAATTGTCAAATTTTATTTTCCATACAGGTATTCTGTTCACAGCCAAGTGTATATAATTTTTTACCTGTAAGTCAGCTTGTGCTTTAGCAAAGTTGTTGGCATATGTACTGTAAAGCTTGATAAATGGTGCCATGGCTAAGAAGGCATCACCGAGACCTAAAGTCTCCATATGACTCAAGAGTTCTCTGTTGACCGCCTGAATTGCCTCCACATTCGAGAAGATGGTGTTGAGGGCATTTTGTGGCAGAATGCATGCAACTTGCAATGGTGCAAGAAATTGCTGAAAGATGCAATTAATAATATTAGAAACAGGATTAAACCACAGTGCCTTAAACAAAAAAGAGGATTACTTTTTAATCAGTATTAACACTGTGGGAGGCAGGGTGGCCTCGTAGTTAGTATGCTTAACTCCAGAGCAAGTGGTCTGGGTTTGAGCTCTGGCCGGGGACACTGTGTTGTGTTCTTGGGCAAGACACTTTACTCTCACAGTACCACTCTCCATATCCTGGAGTATACAACTGTAAATGGGTATCAGTGAATTGTTGGGGAAACCTAACAGGGGAGTGACCTGCAATAGACTAGCGATCCCGTCCAAGGCAAGTAGAAATACATGTACTTCTAGCTGCTTCATGCTACAGAAACTGGGACAAGCTCCGGCAGCTATGAGCCATCCTTTTAATATTAATACGAAATGGGAAATATAAAATTATGTCTTTGAGCTGATAATTTAAAAATCTCACTCACTGATGTTATAGCGTGCAAATGATCTTGATAAGTCCTTTCTGTTGCAAAAATCTCATTGATAACCTTTCTTCTTTTTCTTGCCTGCGTCTGGCTGCGAAGCATGTGGTTGAACTCAGCAGAAATGGCCTGACTTGTTTGCGACAGTTGCAGAGACAGGAACTTCTTAGCATTGTGAACTGTTTGGGTAAAAAATTCAGGTCAATAAGCTTAATTTTACTGTGGTAATGGCCAACTCAAAAGCTTTGGTTCATTTTTTTCTTAGTTTGGCTAGATTGTAGAATAACGACCTGTCACTGGGTCACCTCGCAGCTCTTACAAGGTCTCACCTGATTGGAGACCACCCTTGAGGTTTAACAAAAGAACAAACAACAGAAACAATGGACCCTAGCCCTAAAACAAAAGGGCTGCGATTCTATCCACGCCAATGAAATTTAGACCTCGTAGGAGCTGCGAGGCTACCGCCATCATTGGCATCTCATTGAATATGAATGTCACACAACTCGCCCCCTGGACAATAGGCCTCTCGCACTAAGAGGTCACGTGACCAATGCTTCCCTTAAACAGTGAGTTGTAATCTTGCTGATGCCAAAAATTGACAGAACACATAAAAATTATCTTACATCTGAAATTTGAGAGGAAATGCATTTAAGGAGATATTTTATGGTACTTTGATTTTTCAACAAAGTAGCATGATTTGTATTGGCCGCCATGTTGGAGGGCATACTCTTGCCCTCCAACATGGCGGCCAAAGCTACTTTTTGCTTATATCTTGTTTAATGTTTGATAGTTACGTTCCAATGTGCTATAAACGTTACCACATTATCTTTTCAACATTTTCCATGAAGTTTAAGTGCAAAATTTGCGTCAGAAAACCGGTAATTCATAGTTTTAAAAATCAAGTTTTGGTCATTTTTGATCACGTGACCAGCTACGAAACTTTCTCAATTTAAGCAAATGGTGCGCGTTTGGAAAACCAAATCACTATTATTTTGTTTAAGAGATGACCCACTAATGGTGTTTCGCAGTTAAAATCATGTAACTTTCATTTTCATAAAAACGATGTCACATGACCTCTTAGTGCAACTCGACCACCCGATCTTCAGACTCGGTAGTGGATAAATGAACGAAGAATAATTTGTATGACGTTAAGTCTTGGGTTCATATATTTAGTGGCTCGTTTGGCTTGGTAGTGGATAAAAGAACGAGGGGGCTAGTTGTTTTCTTTTTTAAAAATATGTTTCGTTCTTAGAAGCGTTGACAGATGAGTCAATAAGTGGCCCAGTATAATGTAGAATCGCTTCTTTAGTTAAATGCAAGATTGCGTTTGTTTTCCCTCCGATCGATGTTGTATTACTGTGAATTGACAGAATTGTTCTTGTAACTGAAGTAAGAGTAAAAATAAAACTGAAACTAGAAATTGAAACACTGAAATTGATCTATTGGATGTGATGTACGCATCGCGACATCACATCCTGTAGGATCGAAACGGTTGAAAACTTCTGCATGTTGGTTAGATCGTTTCAACATCGCTGCTTCAGGCTTCTCTGTTAAATTACGACTTACTCGTAGCAAAGATACTTCCTGAATTCTTTCTCACTTCATCGTGGCAAAACAAAAACCACATAAAAGATCAAAAAACATTTCAAATAATTTCCATACTCACACTTTGGACGAAAACGGACTCGCGTTCCCGTTAACCGAAGCCATGACTTGTGCAATCACTCTTTTCAAACGCACCCGATCAACAGTTAGGAACGAAAGCTACAAAAGACGTTGGCAAAGTCAAGTTCTTGCACCTTTCTCACATCCAAACGAAGTTCAGAAAACCTCAAACTGTGAAGATTTCAACGGGAAACAACGAATGCCCTAACGTTCAAACTTCCCACCCTCTGTTTATTCGCGTAGTGACCTGGGTACTACAACTTACTCCGCTGACAAAGGAGCGCGAGCCGGAGCGTGATGAGCGCGATGGAGCGCGATTATCCGGCAATTTTTTTTGGAGATTTTTAGGCGCTGAAAAGATTTTTTTTGAAGTCTGGAGATTTTAGAAGGACAAAGTGTTTTAAAGACAAAAAGTCTGTTAAATGTAAGTAATGTCTATCTTACCATTGATGGGATTCATAGGCGCATTCTTGAGATTTTTAGAAACATTATTGATTTTTTTGTTAAAATACTGAGATTTTTAGGAATTTTTGGACGGCAGGTCTAAAACACAGGTCACGGGTCATTGTTTCACAAATACTGGAACAACCCTAACCCCTTCCTAATCCTAACCTCAGGCCTCAGTACTACACTATGGCAACTTTTTAGGCCTAAATACTACACTAAGGCAATGTTTAGTAAAGGTTTAGGGTTTGTTCCAGTATTGGTGAAACAATGACCCGTGGGTTTTAGACCCGCCTCTTTTCGGAGCTTATCCAGACAGATTTCTAGGCGATTTTCCAGTACTATTGTAGCCAATCCTAGGTTCTTGAAGTTCTGAAGTTCAGGGCCCCAGTTGTTCAAAGGCTGGATAACGCTATCCACCGGATAAATCGCTATCCACTGGATAAGTATTGACAAAACAAACCACGCTATCCACTGGATAGTGATTTATCCGGTGGATAGAGTTATCCACCTTTCGAACAACTGGGCCCTGAACCATATTTTATTCTCTTGTATTACTTATGCCTATCTTTGCTGTCCTGTGTCTTTTAGCTGCCGTAAAGGTCGGCACACACGATGGGACTAGTCCCTGCGACTAGTCCCTGCAACAAGTCGCAGGGACTAGTCGCATCGTGTGAACTGGCCATTTTTGCCACAAAATCTAGTCGCAGAGACCAAAATTTGGTCCCTGCGACTAGTCCCACGAATTCAAACTGGTTTGAATTCGTGGGACTAGTCGCAGGGACTAAAGTTGGTCCCTGCGACTAGATTTTGAAGCAAAAATGGCAAGTTCACACTATGCGACTAGTCCCTGCGACTTGGTACAGGGACTTAAAGATCAGTTTTGATACGCTGGAGAACCTTAAAACGGGGCTTCGGGGTAAAATGTTCGTAAGGGGCTTGTCATGGTGCTCTTAAACTTCAAACTTGCAATCTTTTTTCTACCGATTCCTTGACTTCTATTTCCTACAACAGGACAACTCGGATTAATATTATCCGCGGATTATAATAATAATAGATTATAATATGGTTATTATAATCCGGTAATAGATTATTATAATCCATTAATAGATTATTATAATCCTGTAATAGATTATTATAATCCAGTAATAGATTAAGGCACGGCAAAAACTTGGAAGGATTAGATTATTATTAATAATAATCATCCGGATTAATATTAATCTCTATTATAATCCAGACCAGAGCTATGACAGACAAACTACAGACATTACACGCTGAACAAGCAGAACAAGGGACTGACGGGACATAACACTGATCACATCAGTCACACGATCACTTGCATATGTTAGAGCTGGTAGCGATGTTGAGCCTAGAAGTAAATGAAAAGGAACAAGCGCCTCTGGGCCAGCGAATCCGTGCGGTCGGCATGTGTTTTTACAAGAAAGGGGACCTTAAGAAAGGGAATAACTACCAGCTGCGTAGGAATCGCGACAACCCCAAAGACATTAACTGTTTCGAGGTTCGGAGCCGGCATATCAACTGCCGACTTCTACTACTAAAATAAAATAACGTATAATAAGGAGTGCGGTATTGACTAAATGTAATTAAGGGTTTTGTTCACAAACTACTAGAACAAGTAGCAAATTCGTCGTGGTTAGAATAGAATATTTTCTTTATTGAGAGACTTGTACAAATTTGAGCTATGTGGGATTATATTTATCAGATTAATATTAATCCTAATCGTTTAAGGTACGGCTTGAAGCTCAGTTATGGATTATAATAATCTATTACTGGATTTAATATTAGGATTAATATTAATCCGATAATATTAATCCGAGTTGTCCTGTACCAACTTGTTCAATCAAAAGGTAGCCTGGAGAAGAAGCGATATAGCGAGAAAGAGAAACAAAAAATATAATTTATATATTTCGTCGTTTTTAATATTCCCTTCCCGCAACAACAACAGGTTATTGTTCTACTAAATTTAGGTCAAATTGGTGGTAAAGGACTGTGTCAAGGTGACCGTTTAATAGAGAATCTGGAACAAGGCTTAACTTAAAGAATAATCTTCTGTCTTTTTAATAGTTTTATTTCTTCATCACATTATGCCATTTCTTTGTTATTGCACAAATCTTTTACTCTGGAAAACAGTTTTCAATGCTCTGGATTCCATTCCAAAGTTCTAGGCCATTTTATATACATATGCCCCAACCTATGCCCATAAATTGAATGGATTAGATTAATTATGGCAGCTCTAAGAAATAAAATTAAGAACTAAAATGCCAGCATTATCTTAAAATGCTTATATTGTCAAAATATATTGAAAGGTGCACCTTCATCCGATCCTGCATGCATTGCAGTTATTCTAGCTCCCTGTTAAAAAAAAAAACATCACATATTGCTCAACATCCGGTCTGAGTAATTCAATTTACATTTCTGGTGAGCGATGTGAGCCTTTTACAGCAAAATAAAAGCATAGCTCCCCCTCGGCCCCAGACTACTCTCAGCTAGCGCCACTCGCCCTAGACTACACTCGGCTAGCTTCCAATAAACCCAACTGGGAGCTTGTTTGCAGGCTGCTTACAATATCCAAAAAGTAAATGAGAACAAGTATTATCTAGAACATCATGATCTGGAGAGAATTCTCAGAGTAACTTGAATGCATAAACTATTGAGTCAAGAGAGAATTTTCCACTCAAAAAAACATCATGTCCTCCAATTCAAATTATGCATAAGAAACATTTTACATCTGATTGATCACATACCACAAAGCAAGTATGGACAACTATTACTTTGCAACATTTCTACATAAATAAATAGAAAACTCAATCAGATAGAAAAAATGTCCACAAATTATCTGCAGGGTTTCAAATAGCTATGAGACATTGGCAAATCATTTGTATCATAAAACAATAATCCAACTATAAACTTTGCTAACTTCATGGAAGGAAGGAAAGAAAAAATGTTCTTTATTTGTTATTAATAATAGTATTATTACTGAAAGAATAATTCTTTCATCTTCTTACACCTGTTACACTTAGCGGTAGCCACTGAAATTTTTAAGTTTCTTTATTTCTTTTTCTTCATTGTTATTTCGAAACTTTTTTGTTCTTTTCTTTTTCATTATGATCAAGTTTCACAAATTAAATTTCATATAGGGCGCGTTCGTTTGGGATATTCCGGAATAAGAATATATTCCGGAATATATTCCGGCTATTCTGCTCGTGGGAGTATAATAGCCGGAATGGAAATCCAGGTATTCCAGAATGAGAATAGCTCCCAAACAAACGCTTACTCGCATTATTCCAGTTATTCTTATTCTGGATTGATCCCAAACGAACGCGCCCATAGAGTGCTGTGCTTCTAGATAACTGGTTTATGAAAAGGATCACAGTAGGAAAAAACCTGAAATTCTGTTTAAAATTGTTGATGCCCAGACAGTCTATCGTGTATGTTAATTTGGTACCTTCAAAATCTCCTATGAGCATACAAATCAGTTTTATGCGTTAGTCCCCCATAGATATTTACATGTAACATCGACATCTGCACAGAATATTGCCGATGTTCTAGCCTACTACATACATGTATTCATGTACATAATATAGTTCTAAAGTATTCCTCTTTATTATCCACCAGTGAAATATACCAAATGAGCTTCCACACGAACACTTCATATCTTCACACGTGAAAAAGGACAGGTTATCTTCATATGTGAAGAGATCACCGTCATTACGGTTACATAAGAAATTGCGCCGTTTTCAATGGTGTTTACATAAAAAACCAGAATATTTCATGCCCACTTGTGGATATGAATTTTATCTTGAGATATCGTGTTCAACTCGATATCTCACACGATACCAAGGTGAACACTCAAACTAAGATAAAATTCATATCCCCGCATGGGAATGTAATATCCTCTATATAGTAGCCAGGCTGAATAATATCACGTAGGGGCCCCAGCTTTTTCAGCCAGTCCCATTACGAACTGTTCAATCTCTCCCTTGCTTGGGGCTTCTGGCACTTCCCAGTAGTCTTTACGTCCGTGAATCTCATTTCGACATATTGGACACGTGTTATTGACATCACTCCTGTAAAAGATAATTAAAAATAACATAAACCAACAATTAAATTAGTCAAGTGCCTCTGAGGGGCATCTTCCTTGCTACCAACATTATTATTTGAAGAATGTAATTATTAAATGATTAGTATATACTGCACAAGTGAATAGTGCTTTTCACCCGTGCTGATTGGCTAGCTCGGAGGTGATTAGCCAAGTACTATTCACCTCCAAAGCAGCCAAAGAAAAACAACATGCCTTTTGTCAGCATATTGTCACAAATAAAGTTACACTTTGGGCAGCTAGTTATTCAGCTTGTGTGGTATATACTAAAACAATATTATTCACCTCAGTGTCAGTGGAAGTGGTGGATATTTACCTCCACTTTGGTGAATAATTGTTAATTATTAACAGTGGTCCTTACTTCAACAAGCAAGGCTAACTTACCACCTGTCAATGCAAGTTTTACAGAAACTATGGACACAAGCCAAGATCACTTCTGCCTTCTGATCCATACATATACAGCACTCTTCATTTCGATCTTTCTCTGCTGCTACCTTGTCAACCCTGTGAACATAGGAGATATGTACACAGATGTTTGAAATAACACATCATTTCCTTGGAACTACAATACTAAACAAGAGGCTGTACAGGAGTATTCTCGTGATATGTGAATAGATGATTTTAGTATATACCACACAAGTGAATAGCGCTTTTCATGCACGCTGATTGGCTAGCAAAGAGGTGATTAGCCAAGTACTATTCACCTCTGAGCAGCCAAACAAAAACAAAATGGCTTTTGTAGGTATGTTATCACAAATAAAGTTACTCTTTGGGCCACTAGTTATTCAGCTTGTGTGGTATATACTAAAACAATTATTCACCTCAGTGTCAGTGAAAGTGGTGGATATTTACCTCCACTTCTGTGAATAATAATTATTGTGTAGGATATATGAAATAATTCATATTTGTACTGCGGTTGTAGATGAAAGTGAAGAGTGATCATCACAGTAAATTTTTCAATTTATGCAATTGGGAAGAAGAAGCCTGAAAAAATCAGGACTTCAACGGGATTCGAACCCGTGACCTCCGCGATACCAGTGCAATGCGATTTTTTTTCAGGCTTCTTCTTTCCAATTGCTTAAATTGGAAAATTTACTGCGATGATCACTCTTCACTTTCATCTACAACCACAGTACAAATATGAATTATTCATATATCCTACACATCACTTCACTGCACAGGAAAATATGAACTCAATAAATTGACCTCGCTCCCAATGTGTGGCTTCATAGCTCAGTTGGTAGAGCATCGCGCCGGTATCGCGGAGATCACGGGTTCAAATCCCGTTGAAGTCCTGATTTTTTCAGGCTTCTTCCTTCCAATTGCTTAAATTGGAAAATTTACTGCGATGATCACTCTTCACTTTCAAATAATAATTATTGTTAATTATTTTCCGTAAAATGTGAATTTAGGAAATTATTATTCGCTACTTGTGGCCTGAAGGTTTTGCATGACCGGTGAAGAACAACATCAACCAGCTTTATTACCAAAATAAAAAGTTAAAATTTTACAATACAATTTTATTATTAATGATTACTCAGGATAACTAAAAAGCTGATCGAGCTCAGTAAAACTAAGTGCTGTTTAAATATAGAAGGTAGGTTGGCACTAAAGCTTGAGCAAAGGAATCAATTACAATAAAAAGATGAAAAAGAATAAAGAAATTAATTAATTAATTGATAAATAAATAAATACCAGTTGAAAACTCATGAACAGTAAGACTACAAGATTTTTGACTTAACTTTGCTTTTAAACGTTTTAAGGGGGAGGTGTTTAATGTCTTCGTCAAGGTTATTCCAAACTTTTACAGCTGCAAAGCAAGTGTTAAATTTACCATAGTTTGTTTTGATGGTATTGATGTAATAGGTTGATTTAGAAGCAAGTCTGGTATTGTATGAGTGTACAGATGCTACAGTTGGGAAAAAAAATTTCAAAGGAAGATGGAAGATTATAATGGTAATGATACATGAGGAGTGCATTGTGAAGGGTAACAAGATCAGTTAACTTAAGTATCTCTAATTCCTCAAAAAGAGGCTCAGAGTGTTCAGTTGGTTTTGAAAAAGTTATAGTACGTATAGCTCTCTTTTGAAGAGTTATTAAGGGTTTAAGAGTAGCAATATAAGGATTGCCCAAAATTGATGGACCGTAGGTGAGGAAGGGGTAGATAATTGAATAATTATATAATTGATGTAATATGTTTCTGTTTACATAATATCTAATTTTAGATAGCACTCCAATATCTCTTGAAACCTACTTACTCAACTGGTGCAAGTATGGTTTCCAATTCAAATTGGAATCAAAAATGAGTCCTAAATATTTAATTTGAGTATCAGATTTCACAGACATATTGGAGATACTAAGATTCAACTTATGAGCTATTCTTCTTTGCAGAGAATGAAATACCATAAACCAGAATTATTAACCGATATTCAAGATTTTACCACTCTATTCTACATGATTTTGAGATGCAAGTCCTACGAATAGTTAGAGTTGTCTATGCAGAGTGACTTAGGTATGTGATTTGCAATACTTAGCCATTTGCGATTTTGCTTTCTTGAAACACCGTTTCTAGTGTAAGTAGATGTTATTAACAAGAGTATTTTAATTGCTTATTTTTGTGATTCGAGAAGACAAAATTTTTATATCTGTGAATCAGGATCTTCTATTTCTTCTGTTTGTGAACTGTGTTAGAGACAGCTCCCCTGTACAACCCTCTCAACAACAAACAGTTTTTTTTCTGGTAATAAATTGCTTCCTTCTGATACATAACACACGCTCAATTTCAAGTCCACCTGACAGTAAAAATGCATGTATGTGAAATTTGAAGGCCAGCACTTGCGGAACTAACCAGAGTACCACTTACATGTAAAAATGACTTGCATGTACAATGTAACAATAAAATTGCAAAGTGGCAGTTTGGCAAACCATAGAGTACAGTTGTATCAAATTATTACACTGACACGACGCTGAAGATTGTAGAAAAACGAGACATGCAATTTAACGAATAACTACTATAATATAGACACTTCTATAGCCTGGACAATTCACTTAACACAGACACTCAGGTCTGCCCAGTTGGTGTCAGTATTTAAAGAAATTTGACTGTACAATGTACTTCCGAGATAAAAAACTGGGATTTGGCCAAAAATATTCCCAACTAGTGATGAAGCTCTACAAAACCTGTTAGGTTGATCATGTTCAAGTACAGGTAAAACTGGCAACAATATAAATCTGTAAGACTTCACTCTGACCTCTGCCAAATCACATCATCAGTATACTAACATGGGTCTAATGTAGACGTATGTTGAACATCTGTCAAACTGGAGGAAGAAATTGAACACACAGAGAGGCTACTCCGAAGAAGGAAAAAGACATCAATTAGGCTACATGTAGAAGATTATTGCAAGTTGTATATTTAGTTCTTGTGGAAATACCTTGTAAATATCATCGATGCACAAAGAGATTCTCTGACTTCTTCTAGCTTCACTGGGCAAGACACATATGTCTACAAGATATCACATAATTCCACAATTAATAATAGTTGAAAGAATATAATCAGAAGTATATGTTTTGCACTAACACAAAATTATCTTAAGTCCTTGCATGAATATGTTAAGTCCCTAGGGGCATACCTCTATAAAAGGGAACATGCGGTTCGAATCACGGAGAGGAGACGCTATTTCGTTAAGGGACGCTAAGTTTATACAGAGAAAGAATCTTAACCTATCCGCAAGGTTTACGAATGGGATGGGATTACAAGAATAATTTATTGTAAGTAGAACTAGCACATATTTTTAGTTTATAGTTCTAGGACAATTATGCCACAGAGCCTCAAAATAATTGTAATTTGTTTCTTTCAGTTTGACTATGTACTTCTAGAAAGGAGTATGGAAATAAATCCTCATATTTCCCAGCTGTTGTGGTCTGATTCAAGTGGAAAACAGTATATCCAGTTATAATGACCATGTACAGGTATCGATTGTTAGCAATCATTTTCAAGACAACATATCTAATGAAGTCAAATTCTGAGGATGCCACCCATTTTCACTGGTCCTCTAGAGGCAACTGTTCAGTTCTTCTCTCTGGATCATTACAGGGTATTATAAACATCAACTACACAGTATCTTTTTGCACCATGAGGCAAAAAGCAGACAGTTTGACTTTGACTGTGCATTATTTTTAAAAAAATTGAAAAGTGCATTATTCAAGTTCAAATTACATCCAAGGAAAAATAACTGATATGTCATCTGACAGGGTGCAGAAAAAATAACTAATTATTTGGAAATTTCATTTTTTATTTGGCAAACACACTGGATTAGGTATGTGAAAATTGCAACTGGACAAACAAATCAAAGTCTCACCTACAGTTTACATGTAACTCTTTAAAAAATAAACTTATTAAACATCATGCCCACCAACTTTGACATATACATGTAAGATTTGTTTCTAGCATTTTTTGACAGTTATTTCTTCATTTAACACAGGTATTGTGTAGAATTTTACACTTAGAATTCATTGTTGCATTCTTGGAACATCTGTAACCTAATATCCAGGCTCCTTACCTAAAGTTGTTTGGAACACCTGGAGGTCAAAAATTAATTGTAAATAAAAATTAATGGCATGTTTTTGCCACTATTTCAGGAGAAAAACTACTTCAAAATAATCAATCTCTCAAGAATTTTTACTTGTGAGATGCTAATTAGCAACTGCTTTACCACTAATATGAAATTCCTTTTTTCTGTTTTATGCAGAAAAGAGCTCTGATTATGCAGAGGAAGTGGATGTTAGCAAACTGCGTGGATCCACATCACACATCCCGGCACCACATCCCGGGCACCACATCCTCATAGATGCCCTGATCTGACTATATTTTTGAAGTCGAATGGAGGATGTTACAACTTAATTATCCTTCAAATATTTTTTTATAGCACACAGGACCTTTTGAACATTGGGGAATATCGCCTAAATGTTCCCCAGCTTTAGCTAAGAGCCACATCCAGTCAAGTGATGTGTAAAAACCACATGTGTGTGAGCAAACAATATTCATTTTGTCAGATAATACATGCTACATAAAATAAGCTACAAGTACCTCGCCCTCACAATCCACTTTCTCCCAGTCCTCATCTGTTACACTGTGAGTGTGTCTCAGCTGCTTGGTGATATCACGATATAATTTGCAAAACTGTCTGACGTCCATAACCCTTTCACTCTCAACATTTCCACCATATGTTTTCACCTAAGAATATCATTAAATATTAAAAAATAAAATAATAAATATTAAAATCAGCAGGTAAACTGAGAACTTTCATAGGGAAGGCTTGAAATCCAAAAATAAAATGGGGCTCATAATAGTACATGTAACACTACAGCTTTCAATGTTAATTCACAAACTCAAAGCCCATAATTATTATAACTCTCTGCCTGGGTAGCTTTTCCAGATTGTACTATCCCACATAGGCTTTTATAGTTTTATGGATTCTGTTTTTTTTCCAGGATATTTTAAAACTGTTTACTGCTAGATTAATGCTCTTTCATGGAAACCATGCCCCCTTACTTACCAAAGTTTAATACGGGGAGGTCCCGCCCTGAGGTCCAACCCCTTACCCTTTTATATACCATTTTGGTAGAAAAGGTACCCCTTTTATATACCCTTTATTCAAAAAAGGTACCCCTTTCACATACCTACTTTAAGAAGTCTTGTTCTCATTTCCATGTAGTCGGCTTGATAAACTAACTGATACAGCCATAAGGGGCATCTCTTGGAAATACTATAATTACAGGCCCTTTCAAATACCTACAGAATGACCAATTTCCCTACCCTTTTATATACCTTAACTTATAAAATCCCTACCCTTTTATATACCTGAAGCCTGAAAAAGGAACCCCTTTCGGGCAGGGCCTCCCCATATATGCCATTATAGGGAGTACCCCACCCCCCTCCTAGGACCATGCCCCAGACTTGAAACAGGATTTTAGAAAAAAAAAAAGGAACAACACATCTGTAAGTTTTAAGAATGGTATGAAGTACTTGACTAACCTTGTAACAAATGATTCTTGTAGTTGCTTTCCAAAGGTATTGATAATTCTCATCGGAGGGTTCCTTTATTGCAAACACAATATGATGGTCTCTGCCCTCCGCAAAAGTTCTCAGCCTGAACAAAAGTAAATTACATGGTACATGTGAATGGGCAAGTAAAAATTTACCAACGCAAGTATATATGTCATCTTGTATACTGATGACTTGGAGAAAGAAACAATTAATTAATATGGATCCCTAAAAACAATAACCTCTCAACAACAGCAAGTTTATCAATGACTGGTGAAAGGTTTACAGAAAATCCTATTTTTCATTGTGGTTGTGTTACATGTAGCTTATATTCTAAAACAAAACCCTGCATTGCCATAACAACCACCACTCTACAGTGGTCCCTTCCCACTGTCTCCAAGCAGGGTCGATCTAGAGTAGTTCAAGTGATTTCCAGAATTCACTCAAATGATCTCAAACCTCAAAGAATGCAGGAAAATTGCATTCTGAAAGCACTAAATTTTAGTTAAGTTGACACAATTCATGCATGCAAAATTCTGGAACCACCCCTGCCAAGGTAGCCATTGTGGAGTGGCATACATAGAAAATGAAGCTGAACCCTCAGTAATGAGATAACTACAGTAAGTGGCGAAGTGGGACTCCTAGAATACATGTTTTCAATAAGACATGCATTAAAAGCCATTTTCATCAGCATGTTACAGCTTGATAATATAATTTAAATAATCCATTTTCATTTCCATCAAGAACGCAATAGTAAATAATTTTCCTATTAAACTTGTCGACATGAAAAGGATACAATTATTAATAAAGTTTAATGTTTTTAAGTTAACTTACGTTTTGTTGAGGTGTTCTACTGCAGCTAAACAAAGGAAGAAAATTCTGTCTTACAAAAACATCACGCCAGGAAAGATTTGTATCCGACACAAGTCAAATGAACTACAATCAATGATAATTTTAAAGCTTAAAAAAGTTAAATCGCGAAACAACGTGCCCAATGACTCACTTGCAAGTCCGTCCTGATTGAGAACCGCTAAATCTTTGAGAACGAGAGCATGATCTTGGAACACCTTAACCACTAAACTATACTGTTGTCCCATTAGTTCAAAGGCTACAATCAATGCTTCCTCGATCTGTCAGAAAACAAACAAACGAAACCTACGAAACCGGAAAAGACATTTTTCAACTCACGTCCATTTTCTGGTCGAAGAGTCGTCGAAGAGGTTCATTGTTTGTCAGCGGTTTTGCAAGCTTGGCATAGCCCATTGCAGAAACGTGAGAGCACTGGGGCTAGTTTCTTAGATTGATCGAAAATCTAAACAGGTTCAACCGAAGGATTAATGAATGAAAAGCTACCCAACCAAGTTTAAGAGTTTTCAGCGGAAAATTGTCCAAGTGGGAGTCTTGCAAAAGTTGCAAAAATTCCATACAAACCCGTATAATTTTGTTGCCTTTCTACCCAAAGGCCCAATCCATACAGACTCTCTATTTTGGGTGATGTTTGAAGAGCTACCATTTTGCCATTTTCCTCCTCCAAATACTTCTATTTGTGGTTAAGACTCCCAAATTTAGTTGATCTTTCATTTGAATATCTCAGTTTTTCAAACAAACGGAAAACAACCATACTCTTTCCCAGTCCTCTCACAGAAATAATACACAAACTGCGGTTACAAACATGACAAAACAACGCATGTTGTAAAAAACTTTGATTAATGACTTAACGTTTTTTTGTTGTATTATCCAACCGTCACTTCTGAGGATGTATGTTGAGGCATACGAAACGTTAAGTCATTAATCAAAGTTTTTTACAACATGCGTTGTTTTGTCATGTTTGTAACCGCAGTTTGTGTATTATTTCTGTTAAAGCTGAAATGGCCAAAGAATAAGAGTTTTTACGATTCAGTCCTCTCACGTTTCTGCAATGGCCTATGCGAAATCGTTTAGTTAGCCCTTGGTTACCCTCCACAAGAGTTGCGAGGAAATATTTTTTTCTTTAGGAAAAAAGAAATTACGCTAACTTACAAGGATAAAGTTAGCAATAATTATTAAAAACTAAATCGAGAGTTTTTATTGGCTGAGCCATCCTGGGTTATGATCGAGCTATTAAATCGATCGTTATCAGAAAATTGAAGCTGCAAACAATTTCAAGTTAATAGTCTGCGGTGAATTTCAGCCATCTCTTCTCTTTACCGCGAGTGAGGCGCTCGCGCCCCACCCGGGGTAAAGGGAAGAGACGGCTGAAATCCAGACTATCAAGTTAAAATATATCAAGAATAGGACGAGCTCAACAAGTTGCCATTGTCAGAATTTTCATTTGTGTATGCACAGTGGCAATTGCATTTTACAACAAAATTACTTTGTTTTACAACCAAACAAACGGTCTCTCCTTTGCTTTTATTCCGAGTGAGCGCAATGTTTAATATTCCAGCGACGGAAAGGCATCGAACTATAGCAACTTGATGGTCCAGTCCAAGGTCAAAGTCCACAAGATATTAACCAGGCGCGTGATATTTGATATTAGAATAAATTTACCGTAGTCTATTGTGAATCCGTGAATAAAAATCCTTCCTTGTGGATCAACTGCAGGTGTTCTAGATTGGCTATATTACCGTTTTCTATCTGCTGATAGAAAACAGTTACGCATCAGTGCACATCGCGCCTTACGTTTGAACCCAGGCCTGATGTAATAAAACAGTTCTTTTCTACGCGTTACTTGACATTTTTTCCTTTTTAGGCAATGAGACTACGGTAAATTTATACTAAAACAATCAAGACTACTCGCCCTCGTTTTCTGCGATCGATAGTCAACTCGGTTGCGCCTCGTTGTCTATCTGCTCGTAGAAAACTCGGGCTCGTAGTCTAATTGTTAAATATGAATGTTGTGCCGCGTAGCACTGGGAACACATATGTACCCTTACTTTCTCTTCGCCGCGATTCACCATCTAAAATCGTCCCCGACTTTCTCTGTGCGACCTTGTAGCTCAGTCGGCAGAGTGACGGTAGATCTATTCCGGAGGTCGTGGGTTCGATTCCCACCGAGGTCAAAAGATTTTTTCTTTGCCTCGTGTGGTTCCCTGTTTCCCTTTACTAGGGCTAACGCCCAGTGAGTTATTCATGGGTTTAAGTAGCACTATAATTTACACTTCAGAGTTAATTCTCTGGTTCCACTATAATTGTTAAATAGTCTTTTGCTTTTATCTCACGTTGGGCTTTTCAAAGTCTGCTTGGCAGCCTTTACGACCCAAATAACGGCTGCTAAGCAGACTAAGCTTGTCATCCATTTCTGTAAAAGAAAGGGTAGAATGCTATATAAGTGGTCTCTTGGAATTATAATTTTAGCGCGACTGCAAGCTACTGCAAGGTGTAACTTCCTTGACAAAACCAGAAAAGCCGTAAAATTCATTGGATAGAAAATTCCGAAAATCCGCCATCACTGTTGACAAAAACCGAAAACAAAAGACTCAACTGGAGAAAAAGCGCAAACCAGGCTGGACATCAAAATCGAAAACCCGCAGTGTTTAAGGCGGGGGTACACCCGAATTTCAATGAAATAATGGTAAGTCAGTAAAGAGAGGTTGAAAGGGGAAAAAAGGGTTTAGGAACACCACCAGACAGTTGCCCGACCGCACAATGGCACCCCAGGTTGTTGGGCAACTGTTTGGAGTGTATCTATCTATTTTTAACTTCAAACTCTAATTTTAAAACAACACCAAATCTTCCAAATTTCCTATTTCCATAATTTTTACTAATCCTTTGAGAAAAACTATTTATCTCCAAATATACCTAAAAATCACCAAAAAATTTACAAAACGACCCAAAACATAGATTTGTAAAAATGAGCATAGAGATTCTTGATTGCTTGAAACGTAAAACAGATATTTGCATTAAAAACATAAAACCCAGCCAAAATACGGCTTTCGGGTACTACTATACGGCGCTCATAGGGGCAGTAACCAATCAGGAGCCGAGAAAGACAATAGGCTATTGTTTCGAGAACAATAGACTCTATTGTTTTCCAAATCCAAGATGGCCGCCACAAATTTCAGCCAATCAGGAATCGAATAAGGAATTCAAGATGGCTGCGCCCATGAAAGTCGGCCATGTTGGAAAACATCCCACCAGCCTCAACGGAGGACTGGAATCGGTCTCACAGATTTCCATGGCGACACAAATCACGCCAGGGTTTTCGCAAAAATGTCACGCAACTTCAAAGTCCACGTGACTAACTTTGATATATAGGAGTTTGTTTTGGGCGAGAAAAAGCCTGGGATCGGTCTTATCATATTTTTGTCCCTCGGACTCGAGAATCAATCTAGACACATGACATGCAAATGAGAAACAGCTGTATTTTCAAAACCCCTAATTCTTTACACGAGGGACCTGTGTCCATTTTGCAATCAAGGTGTGTGCGTGCTGACGAAGGGAGATGAATGTTATTTTCTAAGTATAAAACAATATTACCATTGATCATTGCTTTCATGATAGTTGGTGGCTCCTAAAGGAGCCGTTTTTGATTTAAAGCTTTCTTCCTTACTGGTCCAGAAGTACGTCTATCCCATTCATGAGGAGCGAGATCGTTTCTTCTTGCTCGGCAACTCTTTTGAGGAGTTTTAGCTCCCTCGAATGTTTTATACATCTGTCAGGCACCCTTGCCATGAAGTTTTGGTCCAGGAACACTCGTAAAGATTTTTTCCTTTCGGGACGATATGGTGAATGATCTTTCGGCAGCGTGTCGACCAACGTGTTGTGCGGAAGAAAGAGATCCCTCTCAACCTCCCTGAACGCATGACATCAAATGCAAATCTAAACTCATTGATCTCAACTGTTCCCTTGAGAAAAGCATCATTCAAAAGAATCTTAAACAAACAAAAGACATTTTAAGCCACCATTGAATAATTAACATATTAAGGCAGAGATGAAACGTGAAATAAATTAAAACCGAGCGCACGCTTAGAAGCTAAACATCTAAGGTATTTCAAACAACGTTCGCGCTTGAAGTAAAGATCAAACAAACATTGCAAATCGCACCGCACCTGATTCAACAGCCGCACAAATTGTAGTTCGGTCTAAGCGGTTCTCTAATAGTGGCAAGAATAATTCACTTACATCAACCATAGTCCTTTCAAATTCCTCCAAAGCGATGCTCAGCTCTTGATCACTTAGTTTCATAATCGCCAAGACAAAGATGGGAAAAAGTGTGTCCAACTTCGTCACAAGTAAAATGATTTTGCTCAAGTCTGAAAGACTTGTATATAAAGACGTGTATCCAATGAGAAGATGGGGGATAGGGGGTATGCGATATCACATGGTTATGAACCATTGTGAAGACGGGGGATAGGGGGTATACCTATGTCATGAAATTGTTATAAACAAAACAAAGAGTCTGATGCATAATGTATGACGTTTATTGAATAATAACAGCATGAAAACCAAAGAGAGAATTGATTACAACTTTAAGTCTTGACCGTCGGTGCTCCACAAAGTGTATCGCTGGGAACTAGACTCGTTTCTAGTTTCTCAGACTCTTGGTCCCAGGCCCCAAAACGCACGATATTCTGACCTATTTTTCTTTGTTTTTGGTCACGAAGTCTTTGCCTGATCTGTTCCTTATTCTTGGCATAATAAGATCTCCAATATTTGTTGATCCGTTCCCTGTTGTTTTTACAGTATTGTCTTTGGTAATTTCTGATGTGTTCCTTGTTTTGTTGACAATAGGCTCTCTGGCTGCTGGCGAGCCTTTCCCTGTTGTTTTCATACCACCTTTTACGACGTGATTTGAGAATCTCGGCGTTCTTGGTACGATATCGTTTTTGTCGGACCAGGATTTGCTCTCTGTTCTTTGCATAGTAGTTTTTATTGTAGGCTTTCCTACAAACAACTATCTTGTCATTCCCCGACCGTTGATTGAAGCAATTCATCTTGTGTGGCGTCTTACAAATAATGATTAAAACTCTAGAATCACAAACTCTTATAAGAGTCACATGGCCAATTCAGTGTATCACACTAAGGCTTAAACCTCCCCTTCCGCTACTTCTTCGTCGTCGTCATCATCAGGGAGCAATTTCTTTTTCATTAGTCTGTTCAACAGGAATTTCCGTTTTGCCACTGCCGACTCGGCCGCCTCGTCAAAATCCATGTCATCTTCCTCAGTAAAGCGTCGAAGAGTCTTCATGACTTTACGGTGTATTGCATTGTGTTTGATATGGTGAGTCCATTTTAGACGATCTAAATAAGTCCTTCGTAGCCTTCTTCTACTTACAGGTAACAGGGTATTGAAAGCGGCATTTTCTGCATAGTGTTGGGATTTTCCCCTATCCAGGAACTGTTGGACTTCTCTCAGGTAGGTTTCTTTGATATCTTCCCCGACTTTTTGACGTAACGGGTGCCATGGATCTGGTTCATTGTCGTCGTCCGCTTCTTCTTCCTCTTCGGAGCTGCTAGTCTCTTCCTCTTCAGGCTCCTCTTCTTCCTGTTCCTCCTCTACCCTACCTCTTCGTCTTCTTCTTGTTCTTCGTCTTCTATGTTTTCATCATTGTTTTCTTCCACGGGGCCAAAACTATCTGTTGAAGGGGTACGCATGGTTCTCGTCGTGCTTCACCCAAGATAACGTGCTTCAAATGAGCCGAAACGATTGAAGTGATATTTAATATATCATTTTTGCTCAGTGATCAAACACCCTCTTTCTTGATTCGTCGATGCCAGCGCGGGAATCCTTCGTGCGTCAAGAGGTGACTAAATACGCGCTTCCTGTCGTCACTGGCAGGATGTAAATCTAGGACCGTGTGCCCAAACGGTCGTTCGGTCACTTTTTGATACACGTCCATCATGTCTTGCCAACAAGTGGGAAAAGCTTGAAGCAGTAAATTCTTCATCCCTAATTGATCTCGCGGATTTTTAAAGGCTACGATGTAGTGGGCGTTCCTGGAAATACACTTTGCGTATTTCCCTGGTGGAAACATGTCCTGGCACAAGTACAACACCGTGATATTTTGATGATGTGAATGTTTGGTGAATAAGTCCAGCAACTCTTTGTCTTCATCTCCCTCGACCATCAGATCATCTAACACGAGTAAACCACCTTGTGGAAACCATTTTTGCAAATGGAAGGTGGTAGGAACCCCTTCGTGAAATTGTACACCCACGTCTTTCATGTCTTGGAATCCATCTTGCCACGCCCCGTAGCAATAATCAATCGTTGGGGGAGGGTTTACAAACAATTCTTCCAAATGATCCAAGAGTAAAGATCCGGTGAAACAAGTCTTGCCACAACCGGAAGGACCAACAATCATGATACTAGAGGGTGTCTTGAACCGAAACGCTTCTCCCATTTCTAATGCATTTAGAATTACCACCACCACCGCCACCACCACCACTACCCCCGCCACCGCCACCAACACTGCCACCACCACCACCACCACCGCCACCACTACCAACACTGCCACCACCACCACCACTACCACCACCGCCGCCACCACCCACCACCACCATTACCACCACTGCCACCACCCCCACCACTACCACATGCACCACCACTACCACATGCACCACCACCACCACTACCACCACTGCGCTACCTCCACCACCGCCACCAACCATGTATAAAGATAATGTTTAAACAACCTGAAATCATTTTGAGTGGAACTAAGAAAGAGTCATGTCCCTTTATTGTCAATATTGCCATAGACTATTCTCTCGTGTAGACAGTAGAGACCGTCACGAGAAACATAGTTGTCAAAGTAGTGGATCTGAAAAAGCACGAGAAGTCCCAAAGATCACATTTCCGAACGAAAAGAATCACGGGATTCTAAATGGAATAGAAATGGGAGAAGCGTTTCGGTTCAAGACACCCTCTAGTATCATGATTGTTGGTCCTTCCGGTTGTGGCAAGACTTGTTTCACCGAATCTTTACTCTTGGATCATTTGGAAGAATTGTTTGTAAACCCTCCCCCAACGATTCATTATTGCTACGGGGCGTGGCAAGATGGATTCCGAGAGATGAAAGACGCGGGTGTACAATTTCACGAAGGGGTTCCTACCACCTTCCATTTGCAAAAATGGTTTCCGAAAGGTGGTTTACTCGTGTTAGATGATCTGATGGTCGAGGGAGGTGAAGACAAAGAGTTGCTGGACTTATTCACCAAACATTCACATCATCAAAATATCACGGTGTTGTACTTGTGCCAGGACATGTTTCCACCAGGGAAATACGCAAAGTGTATTTCCAGGAACGCCCACTACATCGTAGCCTTTAAAAATCCACGAGATCAATTAGGGATGAAGAATTTACTGCTTCAAGCTTTTCCCACTTGTTGGGAAGACATGATGGACGTGTATCAAAAAGTGACCGAACGACCGTTTGGGTACACGGTCCTAGATTTACATCCTGCCAGTGACGACAGGAAACGCGTATTTAGTCACCTCTTGACGCACGAAGGATACCCGCGCTGGCATCGACGAATCAAGAAAGAGGGTGTTTGATCACTGAGCAAAAATGATATATTAAATATCACTTCAATCGTTTCGGCTCATTTGAAGCACGTTGTCTTGGGTGAAGGACGACGAGAACCATGCGTACTCCTTCAACAGATATTTTTGGCCCCGTGGAAGAAAACAATGATGAAAACATAGAAGACGAAGAACAAGAAGAAGACGAAGAGGTAGAGGAGGAACAGGAAGAAGAGGAGCCTGAAGAGGAAGAGACTAGCAGCTCCGAAGAGGAAGAAGAAGCGGACGACGACAATGAACCAGATCCATGGCACCCGTTACGTCAAAAAGTCGGGGAAGATATCAAAGAAACCTACCTGAGAGAAGTCCAACAGTTCCTGGATAGGGGAAAATCCCAACACTATGCAGAAAATGCCGCTTTCAATGCCCTGTTACCTGTAAGTAGAAGAAGGCTACGAAGGACTTATTTAGATCGTCTAAAATGGACTCACCATATCAAACACAATGCAATACACCGTAAAGTCATGAAGACTCTTCGACGCTTTACTGAGGAAGATGACATGGATTTTGACGAGGCGGCCGAGTCGGCAGTGGCAAAACGGAAATTCCTGTTGAACAGACTAATGAAAAAGAAATTGCTCCCTGATGATGACGACGACGAAGAAGTAGCGGAAGGGGAGGTTTAAGCCTTAGTGTGATACACTGAATTGGCCATGTGACTCTTATAAGAGTTTGTGATTCTAGAGTTTTAATCATTATTTGTAAGACGCCACACAAGATGAATTGCTTCAATCAACGGTCGGGGAATGACAAGATAGTTGTTTGTAGGAAAGCCTACAATAAAAACTATTATGCAAAGAACAGAGAGCAAATCCTGGTCCGGCAAAAACGATATCGTACCGAGAACGCCGAGATTCTCAAATCACGTCGTAAAAGGTGGTATGAAAACAACAGGGAAAGGCTCGCCAGCAGCCAGAGAGCCTATTGTCAACAAAACAAGGAACACATCAGAAATTACCAAAGACAATACTGTAAAAACAACAGGGAACGGATCAACAAATATTGGAGATCTTATTATGCCAAGAATAAGGAACAGATCAGGCAAAGACTTCGTGACCAAAAACAAAGAAAAATAGGTCAGAATATCGTGCGTTTTGGGGCCTGGGACCAAGAGTCTGAGAAACTAGAAACGAGTCTAGTTCCCAGCGATACACTTTGTGGAGCACCGACGGTCAAGACTTAAAGTTGTAATCAATTCTCTCTTTGGTTTTCATGCTGTTATTATTCAATAAACGTCATACATTATGCATCAGACTCTTTGTTTTGTTTATAACAATTTCATGACATAGGTATACCCCCCTATCCCCCGTCTTCACAATGGTTCTTAACCATGTGATATCGCATACCCCCTATCCCCCATCTTCTCATTGGATACACGTCTTTATATACAAGTCTTTCAGACTTGAGCAAAATCATTTTACTTGTGACGAAGTTGGACACACTTTTTCGCATTCTTGTCTTGGCGATTATGAAACTAAGTGATCAAGAGCTGAGCATCGCTTTGGAGGAATTTGAAAGGACTATGGTTGATGTAAGTGAATTATTCTTGCCACTATTAGAGAACCGCTTAGACCGAACTACAATTTGTGCGGCTGTTGAATCAGGAGCGATGCGATTTGCAATGTTTGTTTGATCTTTACTTCAAGCGCGAACGTTTGTTTGAAATACCTTAGATGTTTAGCTTCTAAGCGTGCGCCCGGTTTTAATTCATTTCACGTTTCATCTCTGACTTAATATGTTAATTCTTCAATGGTGGCTTAAAATGTCTTTTGTTTGTTTAAGATTCTTTTGAATGATGCTTTTCTCAAGGGAACAGTTGAGATCAATGAGTTTAGATTTGCATTTGATGTCATGCGTTCAGGGAGGTTGAGAGGGATCTCTTTCTTCCGCACAACGCGTTGGTCGACACGCTGCCGAAAGATCATTCACCATATCGTCCCGAAAGGAAAAAATCTTTACGAGTGTTCCTGGACCAAAACTTCATGGCAAGGGTGCCTGACAGATGTATAAAACATTCGAGGGAGCTAAAACTCCTCAAAAGAGTTGCCGAGCAAGAAGAAACGATCTCGCTCCTCATGAATGGGATAGACGTACTTCTGGACCAGTAAGGAAGAAAGCTTTAAGGTAATTCCTTAGTATTGCATTGCGCATCCCTACTGCGCACGATTTTCGCGTCATCAGCGCGTGCACATGAGCGCGTGCACGTG